>ML803335.1:29044-64978 GCA_009831015.1 Picea engelmannii | reverse complement strand
CTTTGTCTTTGAGCATTGGCATTCCCCCCTCTCTTCTGACCTCTACCTGCCATGATTTCTTGCTCAATGCTGACTCAAGGACTCAAAACCAAATCTGAGATGTTTAATGAAGTAGGGCAGCTGCAGCCTACCAAGTTCCAACAAATAAAATGCCATTAGTTTGGCATGAGAACCCCTAAATTTGAAGTGAATTTTTTTGTCAAAAATAGGCCACCAGGTGCAAATAATAAGGTATTCAGAATTTCAGATTTGATCATTAGACATTCAGCAATGGCCAGAAATAAAACAAATGGACATTGGACAGATTACAAGTTACAAGTTATTGGCAACCTCAAGAACCGTAAGCTAATTACTGTCCCTAGTTTCTATAAGCATAGCATATCCAGCCATGGTGTTAGGATCCTATCATCTATGTTTTAAACTTTTATATAATTTAATTCAATTTCTAATTTGCTACCCACAAGCCACTAGAGAAAGCCCACTTCGGACTTAACATAACTGCAGAATTTGGACTCAAATCTAGAGGCTCCAACAATTATTAATAGCTTAAAGGCGGGGTTTGCATAAATAGGAGGATGTCAGTTATATTACCAAAAAAATCCATTAATACTTCAAACAGATGTGCACAGTCATAAAAGACACAGCCATAATACTTCAAACAGATGTGCAATGTGCATTGTGTACAGTCATAAAAGACACAGCCACTTGCAACCTCAAGAATGGCCATTGGCAAGCTAATTACAGTCCCAGGTTTCTATATGCATAGCAAGTTTTGCATATTTACTTATCAGCATTTAGAGTGTAAAATATCTAGAGGCCCGAGGGTATTTATTGTTTTGAACTTTGAAGTAGTTTGAATGTGCTAATCATGGACAGCAAAACATCCTAATTAAACCCTTCAAACAACAGCTTCAAAAGAGCATTAAATCAGTCCTAATAGGCAGCAAACAGTTGGTATTAGCAACTTACAAGTTACAACTCCACCCTGCCAGGAGGTCCGCGGCAATATCCTTGAGGCTTGCACTTGCTCATTCACTGCCAGTTGGTCGTTGGGTGTAGGAGGGTTGTTGATTGGTTGCTTGCTGCCAGGAGTTTCCGCTGTGAAGACACACAAAGACCCAACAATGAAATGTAACCCAAAAAAACAAAAAACATCAATTTATTACCTCCCGCGGGCTCCCACATGAGGGATACGTGTCATAAAATCGCGGTACGGTCGAATTTCGTGTCCTCCACCTATGACACGTGTGAAATTCGTGTCTGGTACTGTCGAATTTTGTGTCCTCCACCTATGACACGTGTGAAATTCGTGTCCGGTACGTACCGTAGCGTGTCATCTCAATGACACCGCGGATACGGACACTTTGCCTAATATGGACGTGTCAGGTGACTTAGAATAGTTGTTATCTGCATTGTTCTTTGGACCAACTATAAAGACTGTTGTTTGATACTTGTGCACCGTAAATAGTTAGATCAAGCTGGTTACATTGGTTTAGAAATTAGAAGTTATTTGGAAGGAATCTTTTATTTACGATCTAATGATTATGTTTGGTTTTGGTGATTTGAGTGCAGGTATCAGATAATGATCATATAGACAGACTGCTGTCTTGTCTATATATGGCTCTTCCCTTTTACATTGTAAGTAATATTTCTCCCCTGGAATCCTCTGTACTAAATCTTTTTACTGAGATGATTATTGCATTGAACATTTTTTTTTTGCGTTTTTATTTTGAATCATGGATTTTACTTAATAGATGGTCTTGTTCTGGTCATTTGCAGAGGGGAGCATTAAACAGCAAGTTCCTTAACTATCTTAACAAGCACATACTTCCTGTTTTTGATAAGGTATTTTTTCTTCAGCATCTTTGACTAACGTCTTAAGCGTTAATTCTGGTCTTAAGAATGTATATGGTTCTACTAAGAATGCATTACTTTTTTGATTCCACATTAATACCTGGTTCTGCTTTTCAAGGGATACTTGTCATTTGGGCTTCCAAATCTTCTAATCATTTGGGAAATGGAGAAAATATTTATACAATTCATCAGATGAAAAGAAGCATGTTGTAGATACAGAGTTTAAAACAGTGAATAATGACATTGATATGGTTGTCTGAGCTCTTTCTGTTGTGCTACCTGATTTTATGAACCGTCAGACTTTGAAGATGGCAAACACTTCATTTGTAGATGGTAGACATACAGGATCACCTACTTCCAATTCCATGTTTATGATTTTTCAAAATTGAGATAATCTTTTTATTGCAATTCAAAATAAAAAAAATGTAGCTCCTAAAACAGGTCAATTGTTTGAATTGTTATTGTGAACTATGGCCTTTGTGTAATGTTGATGTCAACTTATGTTGTCCTAATATAATATGTTATATATAACTAAAAATATAGTAATAATAAATCTAATGTGAGCTTAATAATAATCATTCACACACACAGACAATAATCACGAGCTAATTAATAATCACACACACACATAAAATCAACACTATAAAACGAAGTCATATCAATATCAGGTAATTCTGTTTGGCACCATTCCTGGCTATTTTTATAAACCACAGTATCAATGGTGAGCTGCATGATACCAAACATATATAAATAAATTACATCAGCGTAGATCCATCTTAACTCGGGATCTTTTCAGCACCGAGAGATTTGCATCTCAATTTGTTTTGGTCCCTCTCGGTGCTTAATAGATCCAGAGTTAAGATGGATCTACGCTGGTATATATCAGGTCATTTTTATATCCCACCAATTTAACAAAAATGATAATAGTAGATTTTAAGAAAGCAATGGACAGTGAAACTTGCAGGGAGGCCAATCCTTTCACACCGTTATCAAAATGCAAAAAGCTGTAGGATGGCATATAGGCGTTCACTAGGATGGATTACAAATGGAGAATTGGAAGGAAAAAGGACCTGGGAGGGATGATGCCTCAAACAAGTTTGAGAAATCTGAAAACATGAAAAATGGAGTGAAGAACATTGGAGTACACAATGGCATACTGTGTGCACAGAAATCACTGGATATTGATCTTTTTTCATCTTTTTTAATGTACCCACAGATTGAGGAAGAATGGGTTAATTCTGAGCCATAGAGTAAAGTGGAAATACGGAACAGGATTGACCAGAGAGTAGTATCAAGATTCAAAAGTATAGATTGATTAATCGGAAGACTGATACCCATTTATCAAACCCAGATGGAGAGTTGTAAATTGCTACCTACGAAAATGGAAGTTCATAATGATAAACTAAACAGAAAACAATAAGGAAACCAAAAGACAAATTGAATGAGAAACTGTAAATTATTAAATTGGTATTCTCAATTCAAATTCAATCCCTGATAGATGCAACCTAATCAAGACAAGGTGTTTATAATGATATTTCCCACTCTGGAAACTCTACCTATTTTTTTTTTGTACTAGATTAATAACTACAAAGAAACTGCAGTTGCTAACTGTGCTAATTTATTAATACTTGAACCATTGAAAGAGGGGCTGTAAAGGATTGCAACAAGACGGTATATTCAAGCAATTCAGAACCTCACTAGACTGCTATTATGGTAATCAATATTCAAGAGTAGGTGTTTAACTATATTTCCTATATTGGGAACTCTACCTATTTTTCTCACTAGATTAATAACCACAATAACCACAGTTGTGAACTATGCTACTTTATTAATAGTCAAACCATTGAAAGATGGGCTGATGAGGATCGCAACAAGTATGGTATATTCAAGCAATTCACTACCTTTTTAGACTGCTAGAACATACTGTCAAAGGTTGCTGAGAAACATGCAAATTGCAATGAGAATGCATGATTGGAAACACTGTAGTTCCAGTTCTTACAAGGCCATTGGTTGTGGGATTATGTGAATGTCATGTGCATGCAAAATTCTTTTTACTGAAGGAGTTCCTGTCCAACTCTCACTTGTATGTGATATATTGTGTTCATCTGAGGAAATTGAAAAGGATCATGTCAGGTTGAAACTCATTATGAGGAGCATTTAAGGCTGCTGGGATTTTCAATTTTTATAGTCTTTCTTATATTTTTATATTGGCAGCTGTTATTCACGGTTATTTGTTTGACTGCCATTTGTTATTCTTAATCTTGCATATTTTTTGGTGTAGTTTTACTCTAGGCATTGGAAATCTGTTGTTGAGGCTATAGTTTGGTGAAAAATGAATTAGTTACTGATTTGTGGAGTTAAATGTTTCAATTTGTTTAGGATTCTAGATCTACATCATTCCAGATTGATGATACAATGAACAATGCATTATTGTGATATTGTATCGGACATAGACTTCATGCTTATATCGGTTCTGGTCATAGTTCAGATTATAACTATTTCAGAAATAAATCAAGACTTTTTCTGTTTACAAGCCATGCACAGTCCTTGGTTGTTGATGTTTGGTGGAAGATATGGTAGTTTATGTGTAGGAAAATTTCTAATTTGATGGAAAAGAAAGATTCAATGTGTTAGAAGGCTGAGTTTTTCTACTTTGATATTGCTTTATCATGTTCTATGATCTTAGATGGAACTATACAATCTTGGGATATGATGAAATCTCCAAACTTGTCTTGGTTCAAGTTATGTCATAATCATTCATTTTATGAACAACCATCGCATGTTCTATCTTGCTTGTACATTAAGCATTGTCTTATGGATATCTTTTTGATTGGTCCCTGGTCAGCTTCCTGAGGAAAAAAAGCTGGATCTGTTAAAAAATCTTGCTGAAAGCTCACCTTATACAACACCTCAGGATGCACGACATCTTCTTCCATCTGTTCTTCAACTTCTAAAGGTATGCAGAAGGATTTTTTAGAAAAAAATGACATGAATTTGTGCACTGGTAGTTGATAAAATTAATTTCAAAGATACCCTGTTATTATTAGAAATCGTTTTTGATGTAGCGGTCCAATTTTCTTGGCATTTTTTTAATACTCAGAAATACATGCCACGACGTAAGACTGGAGAGGAGCTGAACTTCACATATGTTGAGTGTCTGTTGTTTACATTCCATCAACTTTCTCACAAGGTATTTTCTATTCAGCTTTTGAATTTGTTCTTGATTGTGCTCGTTTATATTTTCTTCTAAACACTGAAGCAAGTTTCTTTCTGCAGACTCCAAATTCGACAAATAGTCTATGTGGTTACAGGATAGTAACTGGTCAGCCATCAGATAGGCTTGGGGAGGATTTTTCTGAGAATTACAAGGATTTTACTGAAAGGTTAGGTGGCCTGATTTTTGGGTTTCTCTTTCCTTCAAATAATATTATCCTCTTTGGGAGCCTGCAATGCATTATTTATAAACAGATGAACTTTTCTGTGTTGTTTCATAATGGTCCTAACCAATGCAAGAGAAACTGAAAATCTTATATGGGTAATGGCTTGTGTGAGAACTTGTATGCTGTGACTTATGTCTAGCATGAGCTTGTTTAGTCAACGCTTAATTCCTGGATGAGATATAATTTTGTAGGTTAGAGTTCAGCATTAGACGTATTCTCACATTCAAAGCTTCTAACTCTGTACAATGCCTTGGATCTGAATGTCAATCTATTTAAAAAAATCCATCTCTTTCTGGATTGTCTTCACTGTTCCAGGCTTTCTAGTATCCAAGATGTGGCTTTATAGATTGCCAACATGGTTTTATATGATGACAGGGGTTATTTAGTCTCTCAGATATTGTGATCAAAACATGGATTATATGTTGTGTGAACTGATGTTTTTATGCGAGGATATTCTTTACCATGAAGTTCGATTCTTTTTTTTTATAGCTCCTTTATGTTGCCTTGTAGAGGATGTGGGCACTCTTCCATGTTGCCATATTTAGTCTCTGGGATATTGTAATCAAGATTCAAAACATGGATTATATGTTGTCAAATGATGTTTTTATGTGAGGATATTCATTGCCAGGGAGTTGAATAACTTTATTCTTTTTGTCTATAGCTCCATTATGTTGCTTTGTAGAGGAAATGGGCACTCTTCCATGTTGCCGTATTAGTTGAGACTTGAGAGTTGCCATATTGTGTGTTGCCTAAGCTTCACATTCAATGTCAGAGTGCTGCAGCTTGTTTGTAACATGTAACCCTATGCTTGCAGATTTTTGCAAAGCTGCAAAAATACTTTCTTCCCAACTCATTTTTGAGGGAGTTTTTGTGACTATAGCTATTTTATCTGTCCAGAAAATTTTGTTCCACTAAATTATATTTAGTGGCAGGAAAAGTTACATGGGAACTCCAAGTCTTCAAGTCTGGATGTTGTTTTCATTGATTGTTATGTGCTTATTAGATTTGACTTGGCTGAAATATTTGGTCTTCTAGATCATCCATCCTTACTTTTCTATGCAATATTTGAATGTCATGGCTGGGGATATTTTTTACAAAATTACATATAACAAAGACTACGAATCAAGCGTGGCATATTTTACTTTTCACATGCAGAAGCTGAAAAGTTTGAGATGGGGTTATCAACTGACTTCCTTAATTGTTATGGTCTTGTAGATTGACAATAGTTGAGGATCTAGCTCGGGCTACCATGAAAAAGTTAACCCAAGGAATGTCAGAGCATAATAAAGCCATGGCTGCTGCAAAGGATGATGCTGCAAAGGCTGACGTAGTAAGTTATTTTTGTTTTTGTGCATGATTTTGATGACCTTTATTATTTTAAAGGTAAGATAGGGTCTGATATATTTCTTGCGCATTTGGCAGAAAGTGAAAAAACAGAATACTACAACAGGCCTAAAAACCTGCAATAACATATTGGCAATGACTCAGGTAGTGTAAATATTTTAGGTTTGAAATGATGCTCATTTGCCATTAATGAGTGGCTTCTTACAGTGTGTTTTAACTTTTGTCACTGTTTTCTTAAACCACTCTTTTTAATATAATGACAGCCACTACATTCAAAGTCCCCTACTTTCCTTGGGGACAAGAAAATAAACCTTTCATGGAAGGAAGCTGCAAAGCCAGCTGCTCCGGCTTCTGGGGCTGGGTATGTATTGTTTCATCTTCTTTGGATTTTTTGGAAAATAACTTGACGTGAAGATAAATCATAAATGTAGGAATGAAATTTACAACATAAGATTTAATATGCATTTTACTTATTAATTTAGCTGTACTGGCAGGGCAAAACGACCTTCTTCAGTAACCAATGGTACTATTGTTGGCCCTCAAGCAAAGAAAGGCCGTGGGGATGGCATGCCACCAACCCAACTTGTAAACAGGGCACTAGCAAGCTTGTCTCGTGGAGGAAGAGGTTCTGGAAGAGGAAGTGGAAGGGGTGGTTGGCGAGGTGGTCGTGGCAGGGGAAGGGGCTATTGGTAGATTGCCATTTGTGGCAACTGTAATAATTTTGCAACTTGAGAGATGTATTAGCCAGCGTCATTGAAGCTTGAAGAAAGTATAATTTGTTGATATTGTCTTTGCAGCTTAAGAGAGTCTTCTTGGGAATTACGAGGCTTTCTCTTTGTTGTAGTCCTCATCTGTCTTCTATTACTTCCTCATTTGTCTAATATTCATAGATGAATATAGTTCAGTAAAACTCATTTCAAAATATGTTGGAGGGCATTCTTCATTTTGTGCTAGCTTGTCTTGCTAATGGTAATTGTCACTTTTTGAGTAGAGTCAAACCTTAAAGTTCTCAAAGAATGCTTATAGAAATCAATCATAACTTAAACTATGCATATGTTGGTAATAGGTATCATTGCTGTAGGCTGCATGGCTATTGGAAGTCACTCACTGACTCGCATTATTTAAAGATTTTCAAGAGGAAACTACTACTTTCAGCTGACAAGTGAAGGATGCAGATTTCATCCCAAAAGGAAAAAGTTCATGTTTTGTATGTGTTCTGGATTTTGCTTTTGATGGTTTTGCAGACATAAATTCTAAAACTATTTCTTTGGAGCTTCAACACTGATGATGCAGTGACTAAGTTTGTCAGGCAGTGATATATCCTCAGCTGTTTTTCTTGCATAAATTAAAATTTGTAGCAGTGTAATTATAATCTTGAATCAACAAGTAATGAGTAGTTGTTTGGGTTCCAAAAGGTTGTTTTTTCTCTATTTGATGGATATGATCAGAACAATTCTTTTGGTTCCCTTCGCTGCAACTTCAAAAAGGGTAAAGGCTTCAACACGGTAAAGCAAGATTTTGTTTCGGGTAGCTTTTAAGCTTTTGAAAATTAGTCGACGATAAAAATGTCAAAAGAATAATATGTTTAACACCGACTGAAATATACTACAGGTCTTCCCCTAAAAAATGTTGTTTTCTGATAACAGGCAGATTGGTTACTAAGGAAACGATCCAAAAAATTTCATTATAATTATATCAGCCGTTAGAAGGGTACTTTCTCAAAATCTATATTTATTGAAACAACTATAGAAATCACCAGCTTTTCTATCACAAGCATGCCATCTCTAACGTTGGTGAAAAGCCATCCTTACTGATGAAAGGTCTATTATCAAGAGACAAAATTACACAAAACCTTAACGGGGGGGAACAGGACCTGATAAGGCCTACTGCTTTGTGAACATTTTAATTGGATTCCTATTAGCTACTATTAGACACATTACCTTTTACTTTCGTATTATTTTATATGACAAAACACTGAATTTAGATTTATAAGGATATTGACCCTTGTGGAGGGTATGTTTTTTTTACAGAAACAAAAGTATATTTATATTATAATACAGAAAGGTGTAGAATATGGGACTGCGGTTCTAGCTTGGAAGCGATCGCACAATGTTCTGCTTTTTTACATTTATATTCGAATTTCACATACATATTTGTACTTGAATTGACCATACATATTCTGTGAAATTTTCTATTTGCACACAATTTAATATACGTCATGTGTCTGATGATCAGTCGTTCTCTGATTGAGACCAAAAAGCTCAAGCAACTTGTTTAAAAAAGGGCATAAATACTGACCACCTTGGGATACTAGCGAACGTTGGATTTTTCCCATGCTTTGCATTTTACAGAGATATACCAAAACCAGACAGAAATTAGCATTGCTCAATGAAGGCGGCACCAAACAGGAGCAAAATTGCAGGATAATCGCCATCTCTTTAATCTTATTTGCTGCTGGTATGGCCACATTAATAAGGGAAGATCTCTCCATCACCTTCTTCATCGGCTGCTCTTTAGAATCACTTGATCTCGAACTTTAACATGCGCTGCAGACTCTATAGACTTCCCTGTCTTCTTTCTCGTCAAACCTGGAGCTCCATTCCAGGCGGTAGAGATTTTCCTCCAAGTTTTTTACCTTGAACTCTAATCTCGTGGTTCTCAAGGTCTGAGTTTGCAATTCTACTTTCATTTTCTCGTTTCCAGCCATGGGTTTCACCTTCTACGTAAATTTGATGTCCTTCAACATGATCATGTATTGGCCTTCTTCCGGCACTGCGATCTTTTTATTCATGTCAGCCGCTTTTCTGCCAGATTGACCAACTGCGTTTGCCTCTTATGTAGATACCTACGGTGGGGTCGATGATTTCATAGATATTCTCCTTATCCCATGAATTTTCCTTGCTCTGAACTATCTGTTGCAATGCCTCCTGAACCCTACCCTTGCCCTTCACAAGGGGTGGCATAAAATCAGTGGGTAGGCCTATATGTCGTCAGCCTCTAGGTTTGTTAAGGGCGCATGTCAAAAGCTCAGCTTTGTTCAGTGTCAGGTTAAAGTGTGGAAATTGAATGATAAGGAAGCTATAGGAAATCTGTTCATCTAAATTTTAATTGAAGTCAAATGTTAAGGAATTGCATGAAATTCATTAACCTAAGTGTTAATGTCTGGATATTTTAAAAAGCGTGTACTTAGTAATTGTTTTCAAATTTTTGCTTGAGAAGTATTAAAATAGGAAATGGTATGTACTGAATTATTTTTTATATTGTTTTGCTTGAAAAGTATTAATATAGCTATTTTTCTCTGAATGATCAGTGCAATTATAAAGATTTTCAAGTTCCTTTCAGTTCCCCATTGTTCGACTAAATCCCATGCTATTCTTTGCAGAATTCTGGTACTCTATAACAATAAGACATCGGTGTAATTCCAGTGATCACATATGAGTCAATGCTACGATGTTGATTCACAGTTTCAAGGCACGCAAATAGGAAGAGAGATATTAAGTGACGAGGGGCAGAGAGGTAAGAAATATATATATATATATATATATATATATATATATATATATTGGAATAGAGCTTGGGGAAATCTATTAGGCACTTCCCCTTATTTTGATGATGGTATTTGGGGTAAATCAGATTTTGTAGAAAGTGAGGTTTTTTTGATATCTTGCTCATTTAAAAGTTCAACATGTCACTTACCAGAATTGAATCTGGACAGCATGTCACTTGCTGGAATTGAATCTGGGCGAGGGAAACACCCCTCAATACAAACCACTTTGGCTAAACCCAATTGACAAAATGGAAAATGGATTTATATATACAATGTATTGAATATTATTTTTAATTAAAGTTAGATTCCACCTATTAACTTTGCTGGTTTAGTGTTTTAGGGTTATTAGTAATAAATATTGATATTATAAATAGTTATTTTAATTGTTGGCTTATTAATAATTAAAATGATTTTTATTATACATTTGTTTTAAATGTTTAAAAGATAATATAGTGTTACATCTACTTTTGTATTAAAACTTTTATATGGTTTTTATGACAAACATTTGGAAAATGATCAATTAATATTATTGTAGAGGGGGTAAATATAGTTCATATCTTAAAAATAGTTCATATCTTAAAACTCTTTTGATGATGGACCACATTTGTTTGGTTTGAAATGTCGAATAATAAAAAACTGATGCGATGAATCCGAAAGAACCACCTTATCATAACTCTAGTCTCAAAAGTCTAAGAACTGAAATAGTTCATAACTTAATCCATGTATCATGTACATCTTGTATGCATGGCATGAGTGATTTTTCTTTACCGTGATCTTATATCTTAAAAATTGTGCAATGTAAGGGTATCATGAACATCATATTTATATGCATCCATAACACTGTATGTATGTTGGAGGAGTGTTTAATAGGATTATGGTTTTTTTTACATAGTTGCACGAGAATTGTTCTTGACATCTTTGAAACTCGTGGCATTCGTTTTGATGTTTTTGGGTGTTTGGGAATGGGTAAGAAATGTTCCTAATTGGTTGGGAGTGGTTATGTAAATTTGGGAGCTTCAATGTCAGGGAGATGGGAGCTTGGGTCTAGGGAAACCCAACGGGTTGTAACACCCTTGAACCCTAAATACTCTTTTAAGGGACGGAGCATCATAATTTTGTTTAATACGTCACCTCGTGTAAGGAGAACCCTTTGGGAGTCCGAGACTTCGAGACTCCAGAGGTTTGGGGTGCAGTGTCACAGATAAACCGAAAGACTCAAAAGTTGGAGCCATGTGGTGAGATTTCAGGCTCCTTCGTGAGTTAGAGATTTCGGGACTCTGGGGAACGTGCACGCAGAAAGAAAAAGAGGCACCCAGAGCCAAACACCGAACTCCCCTTTAGCCTGTGTGTTAAATAAGGAACAAGCCCCGCCATTGGATTTGACGGTGGATGGACTTCCATYGTAGATGTAGAAATCCGGGGATGGTATGAATGAGATGGACCCACGTGGTTCTTGATTAATAACGCTCGAAGAGCTTCGGGAGGCAATAACTTGCAATCCAAAATTCAGATTTCAGTATGGTGGCAATCGTTAGAAAGCTCGTGGCGAGCAAAAACTGAGGGAGATATCGGAATTAGGACTTGAGATAGTTAAGGAAAACAATATTATGATGYTTCATCTTTTAAAAGAGTATTTAGGGGTCAGGTGTTTTACAAATTAGTATCAGAGCATGTCAACAACACTTGGCCTGCTTGGGCTCATGCACGAGTCGCATAAAAATATTATTAAAAAACTTTTAAGGGGTAACACCCTACCTTACCCCTTTCTATAAGAAACTTGTATGAACCTCTATTGAAGAGAGGAATGAAACCTTGTACTGTTGATAGATGTTTTGGAAATCTACCCTGTATGTTGGTAATGTTCTCAAATAAAGAAGCTGACTTCACTTTGCAATGATATGTGTTGTTCATGAATTAATAGATAATTAACTAACATAAAATGTTTTATCAACACCAAAAAGTCAGTGAACAACAAGAAAAACTATAGCGTAAAGGATGGTGACACACCATGAGTTGGGAGAAAGCTCCCACAATAGAGAGGAAGAATCTGATGAAAGGATGGTGGTGAAAACACCTCTAGATTTGATCAAAAGTGTAAGAAGCCTCATGGCAGAATTACAGAGTTGTAAGGCTGACAATGAAAGACTGATAAAGGAACATGAAAAGTAGATTGAAATTAATGCAGTCTTACTGCAAAGTCTATCAGATATACAAAGACAATTGCAACATGGACTTGCAACCATGTGGATAAACATCATACGAAGAAAACCTAGAGTCCACCCAAGATACGAAAGCACGGCCTTGAAAGTGGCCACACCATGAGGAGCACCTCAAAGAAGACCCAACATGGAGCCAAGAGACACTCAACGAAAGATTGCTTCGGTGAGAACATCGACAACTCTAAGGAATCTTCTAGTGGCAAAACTAGTTCATATTCCCAGATGAGAAGGAAGAAAAGGAAACATTCCAAGATCTATGGCCTCGAGGAACTTAAGAAAGCCAAACCACCCACCTTCGATGGAGAGATTAAAAAGGGGAAAGAAACAAAAGTTTGGCTACTCGGCTTGAAGAAGTACTTCAGAGTTCATGACCACTCTGAAACTTAAAGGCTCAGATAGCCATTTTCAAACTGAATGAGAAAGCTTCCATTTGGTGGGAGGACCTTAAGAATGTGAAAGGAATCCATGAGAATGACTTGTCATGAAAACAATTTGAGAAATACTTCAAGAAGTATTTGTCAGAAAAGTACTTTGATGGGAAGATCAATGAGTTCTATGAACTCAAGCTGGGACCACTCACCATAGATGAATATATCAACAAATTTCTTGAGTTGATGAGGTATGCGCCCTATATAAATGATGAAAAAGTAAAGATGCAACGATTTATTAGTGGATTACCTTATCGAGACATAATTGAGTTTGATGAGCCAAAGACTTTAGAAAATATTATTTGAAAGGCAAGGTATTGCTATGAGAAATTCAAGAATAAGACAGAACCCCATAAAGACTGGAAGAAGAAAAACAATTCGAGATTTAAGAAGGGGTTTAAATCCTCAAGATTTAAGAACCATGGGAAAAACTCTAGGACTAGCCTCCCTACTAGAGGTGTGTATCAACAAAACTTTTCACTCGACTAGAAATAAACCATTCGGAGCAGCCCCAAGTAAGACTAATAACACAAAGAGAGAACCCTTGAAATGTTGGGGATGTGGAGAAGAACCACTGTTGAGGCACTGTCCACATAGGCAACCAAACAATAGGAGGGTCTACAACGTCCAAGAGTCTACCATAGTAAACGATGTGGCTAGGAGCATACCACAAATTTATGCAGCCTTGGATAATAGACAAGCTGACCACCAAGCTTCAGCGGTGGAGATGGAAGGTATGATTGCCAACCATCTTGTTTCCATTTTAATTGACTCTGGTTCTAATTTGAGTTATGTTTCCCCTCAAAATGTTGAGAAATGTAAATTGCAATAAGTTAAACATGTTAAATCATGACTGGTACAACTAGCCATTAGAACCAAAATAAAAGTAACAGAGGTCATACCAGCATGTCAATTCATTATGAATATATTACCCACTCGAGCAACCCTAAACATGCTCTCTTTAGGATCTTATGACTTGCTGATTGGAATGCATTGGTTGGCTGCCCATAAAACCAAGTTGGATTGTTACAATAAAACTTTGGAGTGCGAAAATGGAGAAGGGAGAAGGATAACTCTACAAGGGATTCGAAACGCTGTCTTAGTGAGACAAATATCAACCCTCCAAGTGGATAAGTATTGCAGAAAGGGGTGTCCCTTGTATGTAATACAAGCGCTGAACTTTATTGAGAACAACAAACCCAGCTGAGAGAATCATCCCATATTACGAGAGTATAAAAATGTATTCCCAGAAGAGGTGCCAGGTCTACCTTGAAGAAGGGACATTGACTTTTCAAAAGAACTTACTAGGAGCGGTGCCAATGTCTAGAACACCCTATAGAATGAGTACACCCGAGCTAGTTGAGCTCAAATTACAGCTAAAGGAGATGTGAGACAAATGCTACATTCAACCTAGTGTGTCTCCATGGGGAGCACCAATCTTGTTTGTGAAAAAGAAGGATGGCACACTGAAGAAATGAAGATGGCATTTGGGCTATGGAGTTCGGAATGAAAAATGCATTGTCAAAACATGAAACTATCAAAAGGGAAAGGCTAAATGAGGCGATAAGTCCGAGTTTATATCTGAAATTTGCAAGGCATCAAAGGAAAAAGAAACATATAACTGCAGCAGCGCATATTTAAAAATGAATTCTGAATTGGTTAAGAAGAAATAAACATAGTCTAAATTGCTAAGCCAAGAGTATCGCAATGATGAATTCCAGGTTTTTGTTTATCCAATTTAGACAGATGGAAGTGTAAAAGAAATATAAGATTACATGGAACACATATTGTGAAAGAAAACAAGATTCATATCACCGCCAGTTAGAATCTTTCCATAAACAATCCAATATCTGTTTCTGCATTTATATATTCATTTTAATCCCAAAATTTACAAAAGTCTTCCTGCACAGAGGGTAGGCTCCTCTTTTCTCCATATATTCATATTCTCGAGATAATATAGATATAAGGGAATTACTTATGGAATTCAAAATGTTTAGACTTCTCCATAATTCTAAAAATAGAGATAAGTTACAAAAATGAATGATTCATAATAATAGTTATCCTATTTTAAACGGATCGTTAAAAACAGGTTTGTCATGTCTCGGGTCGCCATCTGTACAAAATTTGCTGGAATGTAATTGATCCTACCTGAGAATTCATTTCACCTTGGCGATTTCTTCTTTCAGAGTGCTCAACCAAGTGAGTTGATTTTCTCCAACGCTCTCCATCGTCTCATCTCCGATTTCTGTTTTCAGTCGCTTGCTCCGTTTCTTCTTCGCAACCTGTTTGTTGATTTCATCCACGTGTTCATTGATGACTAGGTCCCTCATAACATGGTTTAATCTGACGCCCCACTCTGATTTAGTTGCGGGCTCTGTGTGGAATTTGGTTGCTGATATCTGCGCAACCCACCTTTCTTTCACTTATTGGTAAGCTCGACACATTAGTTGAGAACCTCGTTGCACTGGACATTGTTCGATGGACGTTATCCATATCTTTCAACCTTGCAGAAACCACGATTTTGTCTCCCTTAAATTTACAGAACTCAAGAAATCGATCCAGCTCGAGATTACTCCACTTATGCATGAGACGAAGATTTCCGGGAGCAGAATAACGCCACCCATACTTGAATATCGATTTGTAGGTACGTTGATTTACCATCCTCGGCCAATCCATTTCAAATGATTAGCCTTTGAGTTCGTTATCTGGCAGCGTTCTCCTGACATTGCATGGTCGTGAAGTACCCGAACAAGTGGCGTGTGGTGATTTGACCAACCGTCGCTTTCCCCTACACGAATCGTTGATTTGACGTATTAAAACACGTGACATCGGGGCTTTTGCGAAAATGGTTTTAGGCAGACCGCCTTTCACACCGATATATCTCCGAGGGCACGCGTCTACGACTGACACCATGGTGGTTTTCCTTGACCCGCCCTCGATCAATTAAATCCTGCGTTGCTTTGTCGCTCGATATGGGTCTCAATCGTTGATTCGGGCTGCCTCAAGATCAACGATCCGTATGAATCCCTCCTTCGCGCTCCCACTATATTTGTCCATATCGCCGCCATATATGACCCGAGCCTCCAAACAACTCCATGTCTCTACATTGATTTAGTGACCTGCTAAATTTAAACTCAGATTTGAAGCATGATCGTCATGGTGATAACATAGGCTCCAAATGGTGATGCTATCCTCCATGTGAGGTAGCAAAGAACTGTAGACCTGATGCCTTCTTCATTGGGTTGCCTTCAACGTGTGTGGGGCATCCTGTTTCGTCTTGGAGACTGAATCGTCAAATCTTAAAACTGTCTTTTTATTGGATGCTAAAAATTGCTGTTAGGATCTAATTGTACATACTACTGGAAAACAATGCTTGATCAACAAGCTTATTCGCACACTCCTACCTACCCTAACTGTTGGAAAATGACTGCCAATCAAGTGAAATCATAATCCCAATGTAGCCAAGACAACATCCTATCCATCGTTCGTTTCTTTGTACTTGTTTTTTCAAAAACCCGTTGATTCATTCAAAATTTTATCTATATAAAGTCCAATTCTAAATTTTTTTGAAGGCCCTGGATTGTTCACTTCCTCCAGCAGGATTGCAAATGGACCCTCTAAGATATGCATAAAACAGTCATCACATTTCACTCCTTCCACTGTATTTCTATTTTCATGTGATTTAACTTGTTGATTTTTATCAAAACACTGGCAATTTTTTTGAAAAGTTGGATAGTAAAGATTTATTGTGTCATAAGATAACCATGGCTGGAGAAACTCATCTGATGTAAAAGGACTCACATTTGATACAGACATTGATATGTTGCAGTCCTCTATTATTGGTGAATTTTGATTATAGAACTTCTCCATATAATATGTCTTGGGATCATGAATCATATGAAAAAATGTTTCCTTTTCATGAGTCAAGACATAAGAGTAAGCTTCCCTCACAAGTGTTCCCTCGTTGCTTGGAGTCTCCATAGGCGAAGTTTCAAAATCTCCATCCATGCTTAGGTTGTTCAGGAATAGGATCACTACGTCATTTTCAAGGGAAGAAAGACAACCTTGAAATACTTTGCTTTGCTGGAAATGTTGTTGAACATCTGCACTAGTTTTAGGAGAAGGGAAATGACCTTCAACAACAATTTCTTGATTAGCTTCTTCTTTAATCTGATGATTAAGCGTAGGTTCTCACTCCAAAATTTTCAATTAATGATCCTTCAATGCATGTGAGTGCAGTTGGTGTTCTTTAATGATAACAACATTTTCATGCAAAACCGTACTAGTGTGAATGCAGTCAGAACTCCTTGTTTTCTTTGAAGCCTCATGATTTTCTTTTAACCATTCAAAGGAAGAAAACCATAAGGGGAGAGAATTTTTATCTGTAATCCCATTGCTTTCTTTATCTTCAACTTCGTGCTTGGATATTTTTTGATTGGAAACGCTACTTTGTTTCAACAGTTCGAATGAGGAAAAACACAATGGCAGGGTTCTGTTACCTGACTCAAAACCTTCTTCATTTTCTCCAGTGTCATCATAAGTACATTTATCCAACTCTTTGGATCGCTGGACATGCTCACTTTCAGCTTTGTCTTCGATCAATGACTGCACCTCTGAATTGACAATGTCTTCTACAAAACAAGGAACAGGATCATAGAGCGCCTGAGAAGAGTGCTCCAATATCTTGTCAATATGTTTCGTTGGTTTGGTGTGATTTTTCATCAGCACAAATTCACTTGCTTCAATAATGATTTTATAATTCTCTCTCAAAAAATTGAATGCAGCGAAGCACAAGGGTAGAGAATTTTTTTCGGTTGATCCGATACTTTACCCTTTGTAACTGTAATATGCAAGTTGACTTATCTCACTGTACTGTTGAAAAAAAAAGTCTTCAACATCGCAATCCTCCTCATATTTGTCATATACAGGGAAATCATCTGTCTATGAGATGTCATATAACAAGAACAAATTAGGGACATTGACCTGTTCTTCAACAAACAGATTGGTAATCTCATTCTCTTGACCATCTATAAATGAATATAAAAAATAATCATCCCTTTGCAGAACACCTTTCGCCCCAATGTATCTTTGAGGGCGCCACACGTCTACGATTGACACCATGGTGGTTTTCCCCGGCCCACCCTCGATCAATTAAATCCCGTGCTACTTCGTCGCCCGATATGAGTCTCAACCGTTGATCTGGGCTGCCTCAAGATCAACGGTCCATATGACTCCCTCCTTTGTGTTCCTGCTATATTTTTCCATATTGCCGCCATATATGACCTGAGCCTCCAAACAACACCATGTCTCTACATTGATTTAGTCACCTGCTAAATTTAAACTCTGATTTGAAGCATGATCATCATGGTGATAACAGATGCTATGAGAGAGATGGTGAGGGGAACCATAAATGGTTGAGATGACCCCCACCAAAACAATACCTTACTCGATTTAACGACTTAGAACAATCCTTTGACCCAGATATGAATTACCAATCATAGTGATAGCTGGAAGAGTCCTCCTCAAGAGTTAATGAGGAAATGGGGTAGAGTACCCATCTGTAAGACTTCCAGACCTGACCACGAGCTGGGGATTCAGACTCACACAATCTTGTTGAGAAAGGCAAGAAAGAGGTAATTCATGGGGGAGAAGAAAGGGGAGCAAGAAGATCTGCGAAGAGAGCAGAGTGGAAAGAGAATTCTTGAGAAGAGAAAAGAGCGTTTTGCAGTTCTTTGGTTCAAGGAAGAACTGAGAAATAAGCTTTTTCTGGATGTAAGAAGCTGTTGGCAAGGTTTTTCGTTACAAGTTGATAAACGAGGCTAAAGAGTGACTGTGGAAGTACTTGGGCATACCTTCTTGCTTGGTACAAAGAAAACCCGCTGCTAGGATTCTGTGGGAGGAGGAGAGTAACCTCCGTCCCTGACTATTGCTGAGTAAGAAGAAAGAGTCTCTCTCATACCGTCGTAGTCTAGCTCAGGGGTGGCCAATGGTAAATCCATCAGGAGTGGCTGTGCCTATGGTTGGGTGGAAACAAACACCCCTTTCAACAATCGCTTCACGAACTCTGGTTTTTTGATAAGTATCTTCATACTCTGTGTAATGAAATGGATGTGGTGATTGCACATATTTATATGTCTAGGACTAAGTTCTGTGTTGAATGGTTAAGTTAGAAATATGCATTATCTCTTTGTGAATTCATGCTTTTAAATGGACTTATGCTTGACTCAGTTGAGCAGTTAAAGAGTTGTAAGATGTAAGCCTGTAATAATGTCGGGGAAATATATTTTGGAATGTTTAAGTTCCGTTGGTCTCTAAAATCTACCCTCGCGGGAATTCTAAGTTCAAACCCTATGGAAGCTGAACACCTCATTCAGATATTTCACCCCCATGATCGATGGCTCATGCTCATGTCCTTAACCCAATTACGGCTAAAGGAATTAGTGCGTAGCCCACAAGAGTTTCCAAAGTACCCATGTGACCAAGGTCTGGGAACCTTGCGCTAGGCCCGAAAGAAATTAAGCCTTCTGGCTTCAGAACTCCAGAGTGCTTCGACCCTATCGTTTATAAATCAACCGAAGGAAACTCATAGTTACGGTTACCCACCAGGTTAACTGACGCCTAGCAGTTTCCTTATCCGAGACACTTAGAATTTCCCATCATTAAACTTTGATCCACTCTGTTATTGCGAAGTAACACGAACCACTGATCTGAGAGTATTCGAGAGCCCCTTGGCCGTTGAATCCATGTCGAGGAAACTTTGGAAAAATATCATTTCGTAAGAACGAGGATTATATCTCATCAAACCCCCCGAACGTCAAAGCCACAAAGTAATGAGAGCCATGGATTTTGAAATCCAATGGAAAACACTCTTAGTTGTTAGATTGAACTTAGTGAAGAGGGAGCGCTAAACACTTCGGCGAAGTCCCACTTTGGGAGAATGGAGGTGGTTTAACGCCAAAATTTTTGAATGCCGGAACCATGAAGTGTTAAGATCCGTAGATCTAAGGACCTATAACTCCGAACCAGGTGATCGAGGCTATGACCTCACTCAATTATTCAGGGCCACGATCGTGCTTGAACCGACGTGGATATCCACGACTAGGGGCGATTGCAGATTTTCAACTAACACGACGTTTATCTCCTTTCCTGGGTTCTGCAATATAAACTGCTCACCCGTGGTGGAATCAATGCCAACCGTTGATCCTGCCAAATCTACAGATCGATGGTCTATGAGGATTACAGAGGTTAAACCCACACAGATGTTAGTTCTTTCCCTTATCTTTGCAATTTCTCTCCACCGTAGATCTTACTGTGGAGCGGGTAGAAACCCTCGAACGTCGAAGTTACAGATTAACGTAAGTTGTAGATTCATGGATCTACGTGGGCACACCTCGACAGTGGGATCTAACAGGTATTGGGGGAAAACTGGCGGGAGCTTCGGACTTCGGAGCTCCAGGAGGTTTGACAAGCAGGTGAAGCTAGGAGCCCCCGAAAGCTGCCAATCCCGGATTGACGTGGGACGTCGACGTCACCTATGGTGACGTGGACCCCTGTCTTATATGCCACATGTCACCCTAATTTGTGCTTCTCACAGACACTAAATTCCATTATAACACGACACATGTCACCTCCTGACGAGGACACGTGTCACCCTTGGACTTTGTTGTGTGTCATTCCCCTAGCGCACAAATGCTCGGCTAAAGGTTGGTGGAGCACCTGAGACTTCGGAAATTCAGAACTTCGGAAGGAAGTATGGTTCAAGGTGAGGGAATCTTCGAACGCCAAAGTTACAAAGCGATAGGAGCCATAGATCTGAGGACCCTTCGGGATCTCCCCCGACCATTGGATCTAGAGTGTATTCGACACTTCGACGAAGTCCTACTCCAGGATACAAGGAGTGTGGAGCGGGTAAACTCCTCGAATACCAGAGTTGCAAACAAACGTGAACCGTAGATATAGAGACCCTTTGGGATCTCTCCTGATCATTAGATCTCGACCATGGTCAGTTTGCCATTGACCACTCTGGGAGAAAGGAGGAAGTCACACCATGAATTCCCTTAACGTCGAAGTTACGAAGTAATGAAGGCCGTAGATATAGGGGTTATGTAGACACATTGTGACCGAAAGATCGAAGGACTTGGAAGGCGATCAGTCCGAGGTGATGTGGTATGCTGACATCACCCAGGGTGACGTGGACCCATGTTTGACGTGCCATGTGTCACCTGGATTCATATGTTTCACCACTCTTATAGGCCCATTAACAAATGACACATGTCACCCACAAAAGGGGCCACGTGCCACCCCCCCTGACACATGTTCGCTTGGTTTATTGGCAGTTGGATTAGTTGGGGCCCACCTGTCCTTACCTCTGCGTTTAATATGTTACCTCGTGCAAGGAGAACCCTTCGGGAGTCCGAGACTTCGAAGGTTTGGGGTGTAGTGTCACAGATAAATTGAAAGACCTAAAGGTAGGAGCCATGTGGCGAGATTTCGAGCTCCTTTGGGAGTTCAATATTTCGGGACTCCAGGGAACGTGCACATAGAATGAAAAAGAGGCATTCAAAGTCGAACACCGAACTCCCCTCTATCTTGTGTTAAATAAGGAACAATCCCCACCATTGGATTTGACGGTGGATGGACTTCCACCGTAGATGTAGAAATATGGAGATGGTATGATGAGATGGACGTGGTCCTTGGCTACATACATTGACCTTTTATACAAAGGTTCATCAAATCAAACATTTACACATATTTATTCTGCCATAGTCTCTTGGCCAATTATAGTTATATTTACAGACTAGGGAAAGAAGGGTGTTACATAGGTACTTCCCCTCATTTTGAAGATGGTACCTAGGGCTAAACCATATTTTGTAGAAATCCGAGGATTTTTCGATAGGTTTCTCATTTAAGAGCTCAACATGTTACTTGTTGGAATTGAATACATGTAAATAATTTTATTCAATTATCACAGACACTTAATTTATTACAAATATTTTTCTTATATTTATTCAAAATATCACTATAAAACAAAGACTAAACTAAAGTAAATTTTATTTTTTGTATTAATAAGTACCAATTTTTAGTATCATTAAATTAAAATGAAAATATTTTTATTCAATTATTACATACACTTAATTTATTACAATTATTTTTATAATATTTATTTAAAATATCACTATAAAAAAAGACTAAACTACACGTGAATCTTAATGATACTCACTTTATAATTGTGGATATGAATTAACTTTTATTGCATGTATGTTTGTCTTCGAGCTCAGACTAAACATGAAAATCCAATAAATCAACGCCTTGTGAATGAAAAGCATTTGCTATAGTTTGTTGTTGTTATCAACCAACCATATTGTTGATTTTTATTGTATTTTTGTATTTTCATATTATTAGCTTTTTTCCAATAATAAAATTGATTAGTTCAAAACTGGTATTTAATAATATCGAAAATATAATTTACTATTTTTTTTGAGTAAATGTATTTGCGAAAAACCTTTCGAGTACTTCTCCATGGTCCATGGATGTTATCAGACTAATCGGTAAGTGCAGACACAAACTGATCTCCCTAACTTCCACAAGAAGCTATAACAAAACAAGACATAATACAAACTTTACTCTCATATAAACTAGTTTAGAGAGGTACAAGTGACATACCTTTTAAATGACGCTTGATCCTCGCTAGTGTCGTCCTTGTAGCTCCTTTGAGTTTGCGAGACGGTGAATCTATTTAAGAAACACAAACCAACAAAGAGAGAGAACAAAGATATATATATTCCAATGAATCCTATGTATAAGATCAAAGAGTTATACAATAAAAGTTAAGACACCTTTATAGGGAAGAAATGTATTGCTACATTTATTAAATGGAAAGTGGAGAATACAATCCATGCCTTGATGTTGCAAGGTTCCTTTCAATGAATCTTTGCTCCAACACACACACCTTTGCTCCAATGCCTTTGATGAAGAAGATCCACAATCTGACTTAGAGAACTAAAACAAAGCTCTCAAGTATAATCTGAAGTAGAACTCTTCATGCAAGCTCTTGCAAACCTTAGCCTTTTCCATAAGAGATCCCTCTTTATATAGGGTGAAAGAGAGATGGATAAGGGATTAGGATGATCCCACTAAATTAGAGAAGCGAGTAAGATCCAAACTGATCAGAGTCCACCTCATCTTCTAGAAGATTCCCTTCTAGAACATTCGTGAGTTTTGACTTTTCCTTTGCTTAAGCATCATCACACCCTATGCACAGGAATCCTGCGACGACGTCATAGTCTAGATTTAGTGCAGAGTGCGATGATCAGGAATCGTCACACCCCATGCATACAACAGGGTGCGACGATCTTCCTTGTTATAGTTTTTGAAAGAGGAAAAACAAACCACTTTTCTCATGGAGAAAGTCTCTTTTAATATTTTCAGGGAGCATGGAAATGAGTTAAGCACATGTTGTCAGTTGATCACTAGGGTGACCAAAATAATGTGTAACAGAATGCCCCCCAAAGTATGAAACTGGAATTTGTGATAGCTGAAATACTTTGTAGAATGTGTGTGTCGAAAACAAGGAGCACATCGATCGGGAACCTGCAAACAATCAAGCATTTTCATAATAACATACCATCTTTTGAGGTAGGCATTCCCATGCTCAGACTACAAGTGAATTTAATCATAAGTGTCAAGTGATTCATGATCACTAAATATACACTGTGGATCCATGTCATCATGATGCAACATAGCCACCATAAATACACTGTGGATCTATGCTCTAAAAGAATTCAAATTCAAACATAGCCACGAGACGTACACAATGGATGTATGTGTCAGTACAAACTTATGAATACTCCGTCGCAACTTGGACTAAGATGATGAGATCTAATGTCTTCATTTCTATCGTCTCTAAGTACGAATCTAGTCATGTTATTACAGGTGTCGAAGTCAAACATGGTAGAAACCACTTGATTATCGGTCATTATTGAAAATCATTAAAAAGTGCGCGGGAAATCACCATTGATGTCAATGACTCCCAAGGTACTCTCTAGTACAATCCAATGAATGCGAATAAATGAGTTGAAGTTGAACACTCGATGAAATATTCCAATTAGGGGTCAATGATGTGATCCCACTGTTGAAAGCAAAGAAACTTGCCATTGAAACATGCAGGTTCTAAGGTACTAAATGATTTCTAAATCTTGTTCCTAGATAATGAGTTGAAGTCGATAGGAAAGTGCTCATCATAAGAGGGCCTTGATGTATCCCCCATCAATGAAATGAAAGATGTAACAAATTTGAAGTAGATCATAGTATGAAGTGATTTGAAACTAACTTAGGGAAGGTTGACATGGTAGAAAATTTATAACTGCAGATGGCTAACTCGATAGAAATCTTGTTTATGTTGGACTTATCTTGAACATATGAACGACACAAAAATTGTCTTGGAAGCATTGAATCAAGGAGGACCCAACATATGAACTTGTGGATGGTCAAATGAGAGAAATAGATTTCCCAACCCGGATACAATGATGAAGAGGGTGTCATGTTCAAAAATGACTATTACTACCACTAACACAAATACAAAGACACATTTATTTCCCAATTCCCCCCCACCATTTCTGGTGAGTACCTCTCTATTTTTACACAAGCTTGAGGAGGATAACATATGCTTGACGAGTCCCTCAGAGTATGTTTAATGAACTCTAAGGAGTGGTTTGATCCCATATGGGTCTTTTGATGTTTGTTAAATGAGTCCAAAGAAAGAAAACTCAGGGGTTTTTCATTTTTAGAGAGTCTGAAAACACTTAAAGAGAAATCCATAAGGTCCTTTTTCGTAAGTTAGTTTGACGAGACCAAAAAATAGATAATTTAATGCTCATCAGACGTTTTCTTCAAATACTTTTACGAGCGTGAAAATAACAAGGGTTCTCGGCTATATTTTCATGTTCAAGGAGCTTCAAAAGATCTTAAAGGACACTCCATAGGTTTCGTTTTCTGTATTACCAATGCGAGTTCGAAAAAACGACAAAAGATTACTCGATTACATTCTTATGGTTTCACGAGAGTGAGAAATAATTAATACTGTGCTCAAAGTTTTTCCTAAAAAACCCTAAAAACATTTGTACATAAGAAAAATATGCAAAAACAATGAAAAATGGTGGATCCCTATTCAAACGTCTCGTCCCTAGACCTTTTAATTTGTAATAGTCAACACTTCGCAAAGTTGGTTAGAATTTAGGGCATGGATAAATTATATAAAATATTTAATTTTGCAATAAAATATGGTAAAAAACAATAAAATAGGCTAAAACACCATTTTACCATTTCATTTGCAAATTTACCCAACTAGTGCCCCCAAACCCTTTTTTCTCCCCAAATTTCAACTGTCGATTTCAGAGCGCCTGGTGGATCATTTTGTGAACTGTCTCCGTCAAAAAGGTAATCTTCTTTTATTTATTCTTTCATGGTTTTAAATTTTGTTTTCATAATTTAAATTTGGATTTTAGGCCTGTTTTTTGGGTCTACCCATGCGTTGAGATCGTCGCAGGTTCACTGTATCGTGAACTGCGATGACCTGAAATCCTTGCAGGGAACCCAATAGATAGGGTGCAACGACGTCGCTCTGCATAAAAGCACAGCCCTGCGACGACTACAATCAAATTTTTGAAAAGAGAAATCTAACTAGGAAAACCTCCATGAATGAATTTTTTATGTTTCTAATATTCTTTTAATGTTACTTGGCAGGATTTCCTTGGTCAAAATGCTTGAGTGGTGTGAACGAGAGCATAAGGAAGAAGATTATTTTTCCGGGAATGACCTGGGCATAGTTATGGCGCTAAGGCAATGTGGGTTACTCAAGTTTTTTAAGATTCAGGGCATGCGAGCCCAATTGAGGTTGCTAGAGTATTTGGTTCACATGTGGGATGTGAACGAACAAGCCTTTCGCATGGGTGTTCATACACTCACATTGGATATAAATGATATCTAATTTCTGATAGGGTTGTCTCACCGTGGTTCATGAGTAACACTCACAGATAGCAGGGGTGAGGGAGAACCTATGGATTACTATGTTTCCCACCATTGTGTGCCAGGTACGAAAAAAATAGTGGCAAGGTAGACATCAGATATGTTCGGGATTTACCGTTGCGGACCATACTTTATACCATTACCTACATGGTAGGGAGTGAAGCTCCCCATATGGATTTGCAAATCCATTTTCAGTATGCGATAGAGTGCATGAACCCAGGGTCTTCAATTGACGTGAGGGTGTCCTAAAAAGCATGAAAAAACAACTCACAAAGTGCCGAAACGATAGGTTGAAATAATTTGGTTACGTGTCCATTTTGGTGTCCTTCTTCTTGGAGAGAGTTCCTATCCTATGTCTACAGGTGGATTGGCGTATAATCACTCCATAAGATCCACAAATGAAGAGGTGGGTGTATCTAATGGCTCGTCATGGTGACATTCCTATCATCAAGTATGATGATGTTTTATTTCAATGTCTGAAGAATCAACTAATCATGGTGGAGAACTATGCATACACTGGGATGAATTTCTGTGGGGATCCTAACTTATCTCTTATCGAGGGATCTCAGTGGGGGGACATAGGTAAGAAGGAAATTTTTGTTTATATAATGTTTTTGATATTTTACTTATATAAAATGTTTTTTGTGTCATCTATCCAAGACTAATCAAGTGCTCTCAATAATGCAGATGTGGAGCCTTATCATCCTCCAGGATCATCTCCCATCCAGAGGCGAGGAGAGAGAGGTGTTGTAGCAGGGGTAGTTGCCATGGATCTCGAGGCTATTGAACAGAACCTAGAGGGACTAACCATGAATGTCCCTAATTCCACGATGGATGAACTTCCTAGGCACTATCAATGCCACACAGTTGTCGTATCTTCATCTATTGGTCGACTGATCCGTAAAGTGGCACAGGAAGTTGTTTGTTACATCGAGCAACATCCTTGATGATTTTTGTACATGAATCCATGAGCTTCACTTTTTGAAATTTCGGTCTTTGGAAAAACACTTTTTGTAACTTTTTTCTTTATAAATATAAATTTCCTACCGACTTACTTGTTTTTGTAAAAAGTGTGATTGGATTTATAAATGTCTCAAATGTCTATCTAACACATAATTGAGCCAATGCATCTGTCATTGTATTTAGACATCTAGGACTATGTTGATACTCAATGTAGTCAAAATGTCTTTCCAAGAGGCAAATTCGTAAATATAACCGTAACAAAGTAGGACTTCAGATGGAATAAATGTTACTCAAATGTAGTACTACTAACTGTAAATCAAGTCATAAAATAAGATGACAAATTCCAAGTGAAACGACGTCATTTAGAAACTTAATAACTGCACTGTATTCCACGATATTATTAGTTGTACGACCAAGGAAAACACCATGTAGACTGATCAATTCATCCGTAGGTGCATAGATTGTCCATTCAACATACACTAAGTTTTGAGTACTTCGACTAGCACCATCAGTAAAGCCGATATAGGTTAGCAAAGACATCGACATCTAGAACCAAGCACAATGCAAGGTAAGCAGCTGAAAGGTGTAACCAAAAACAAAAAAGCACACAAGAGTATGATACACTAAAAATACACAACACTTATGCAAAAATGTTTTAAGCATAGTACTTCATAAAGTAAAGCCCATTTCTGGGTCCACTCAAAGGAATTTCATCATAATCTACCATCTCATAGGCCCCTTTCTCCAACACTCATTTGAATTTTCTGGCCCCTAATAAGTCACGATCTTGTTCGTAAAGAAGAACCAAATCACCCTCAGAAAAACACGTGGTTTGACATGCTTGTCATGTTGAGCTTTGACATGCTTTTTCTGAGTTTCAATGACTATGACAACATCGCGATGAGTCTCATCTAATTGCATCCAATACAAGAGACGTTCCTCTTCAACTGAGGTGTTAGAAGTTCAACAACTAGTTTCAAAGATGGGATTTCACATTCAATAGGCAAAATTGCTTCAATACCATATACTAATTGGAAATGTGTGAATCTCGTGGTAGACTTAATGGATGTTCGATAGGTCCATAATGCCGAGAAAAATATCGTGTTCCAACTTGAATTGTGAATTCCTACCACCCGTCGAAGCATAATATTGAGACCTTTGTTGATTGGTTTGACTTGGCCATTGGCTTGCGGATAATAAGGGGTTGAATTTCCACGTCGAAGACCCAACTTCTCGGTCAGTTCAAACATCATGAAATTGAGAAAATGACTACCATGGTCAGTGATGATGGCTTGAGGGACACCGAATCTAGTAACGATATGATTGAATAGGAATAACGTTGCAATTTTCCCGGTATTATCAAATGTAGGCATTGCCTCGACCCACTTAATGAAATAATCCATGGCTACAATGATGTATCCATGCCCCCCGACTGAGTGAGGGTTACATGTCATGGAGTCAATGCCCCATTTAGCGAATGGACCAACGAAAACTACATGGTGTAGAGGAGTAGGATGAGATCAGATCTTATTGTTGTAGGTTTGAAAAGTGTGGCATTTCTGGATGACAATAATGCAATCCTTAAACAATGAAGACAAGAAATAACTAGCTCGCAAGATATTTTGGGTAGTGGCTTACCCAGACATATGACTGTCACATGCTCCAGAATGAAATTAATTTAAATATTTCTCAGCTTCATCATAGGTGCTACATCATCGAAATATGGAATCAATACCACAACGGTAAAGGGTATCGCCAAGGATAATGTATTGATGGGCTTGATATCGAATACGACAATGATCCGTACTAGAAATATCAGGTGAAAAAGTTTGGGTTTGGAGATAAATGATAATGTATCCATACCATATGTCGCCATAACTAATCAGAAGGAGAGTTTCATCAGAAAATGAATATTCTTCCACAGTTTCTGTTTCAGTAGAGGGAAGGTCACATATCAATTCAACAAAAACCAAAGACTTCTTTGACTTGGTGCGCTCAAATTCCAAATCAAACTCTTGGAGAATAAATATACATTTAGAGTATTTCCCCCCCATCAATTGTCAAGTAAGGATGTTTTGCATGGGGTTGCAATCAGAAATAACTGTGGTTTTGCGTAATAAGATGTAGTGACGAAAACATTGAACAACTTGAACACCTGCCAAGCCCAGTTTCTCCACATGTAAATATTTGGTTTTGGTGGCCGTGAGACTCCGACTCAAATAGTATATAACATGTTCATCATGTTCATCATCCTCTTGGACTAGAACCATAGAAATGGTAGAGTCCGAAGCAACTAAGTATAGGAAATAATCTCGACTATAATCAAGTGGAAATAAAAGCAGTGTATGGGTCAAGGCGAGTTTCAAAGCTTCAAAGGATTTGTTGGTGGTGTCGTCCCATACAAAGTTGTGACCAATTTTAAGAAGTCGAGTAAATACTTTCGTTAATTCAACATCGTTGGGGATGAATCGACATAATTTTTTTCCTTCCCTTGCAAACTTTGGAGTTGGCGTAGTGTGGAAGGAGGAGGTAAATTGAGGACAGCCTCAACCTTTAGAGGGTTTACTCTAATCCCATGTATAGACACGATAAAACCAAGAAGTCATTTGGACTCCGCACAAAAAAACATTCATGTGGATTCAATCGTATGTGATAATAACAACAACGTAGGAAAATGGCCCGTAGATGTGCCAAGTCATCTTGACGATGCATAGAATGCGTCAATATATCGTTTAGGTAGGGTTTTATAATGTGCTTGATGTCATGAAAAACATAAGACATAGTGTGTTGAAAAGTCGCACCAGTATTTTTGAGACCAAAAGGTAGTTTCTGGTATGCGAAGGTTCCCCAAGGGAAAATAAAAACAATCTTATGTTGATCTATAGGTAAAATATTGATTTGATTTTAGCTGGAGAAACTGTCCATCAAGGAGAAGATTTCACTCCCGACACAGTCGTCAACAATTTGGTCAATGAAAGGGGTTGGATAATTGTCTTTGGGACAAGTTTTGTTTATATCCCTATAATCTACACAAACATGGATCATGCCTTGTTTCTTCATAACTGGAACAATATTGGACACCCAATTAGTCAAAGCCACTGGATATACAAAATCGACTTTAAGGAGTTTTTCAACTTCGAGCTTAATAGCAATAAATTTGCATGGGTGTACTGGGAAAAGTCTCTGTCGAATGCGTTTAGCATCCAGATAAGTCTTAATCTCATGTTCAACAATATATGGATCAATGCTAGTCATTTCTTTGTAACTCCAGGCAAAAACGTCACATAATTCTTGGAAAAGAGATTTGTAAGTACGTACCTCATCAACAGAACACGACGCATCGAAGATAACATTTTCCACAACTCTGGGTTTAATCGAAATATCAAGAGGGATGGTAGGTAAAATATTGCCTAAGTTCCCTTCATACAAAACATCGTGTGTTGGTTCAGGAACAAAGGAAATAATAACAATGATAGAGAGAGTCGAAATCTGTTGATAACTCTCTATGGTTTCGGGTTTCAGGAAGAGAATGGAACGATGATTCCCATCATCCCATGGAGTATCTTCCATAGAAATAACGGTCATGATAATATCATCAGTGGGAAATATCATGCGAAATGGATTAGGAGACGTATCACAAAGAGAATGAGGAGAAAGATTTGCCGATTGAATAACTTGATAAGCTAATTCTATCGGACTCAAAGGCATTCAGTTGCCGTAACAAAGACACTCATCAGAGTTAGGTACTATCCACGAGTCATAATACTTAGGGGTTTCACTAACATAGGTCAATATCATGTTAATCGAGGCGAAAAAATGAGGAGGAATATCATGTGGTGGAATAGGAAATGTACCCATTAACGATGAATATTTTAAAAGACCCACACCGACATTCTCATATCTGGGAGGTGTTTTCGCAATGAAAGGTACGTTGATAGTACATGAATCAGAGTTAAAGAAGGCCAGTTGATCGACAATAATTACTTTTCCTTGGTGCGGGAAGTGTAACACACGGAAAATAGTAGAAACAACTGCTTGCATGGAATCAATCCAAATACGACCAAGTAGAAAGTTCTAATCAAGAGGTGCATCAAAGACCTCAACCTCAACATTAACCGTTTGACCTTATAACGTAATAGACAACGAATGAATTACACCATAATGTTTAAACCCTGTACCATAAAAAGAATTTAAAGTATTGTGTGACTCGGTAAGGGCAGGAGAGCCAATGGCTTTCCAACAGGTAATGGACATGACGCAAGTCGAGGATCCTTCGTCAATAACGGTTCGACAAATATTCTTATTTTCTGCAACAACTTGTATTTGAAACACTAATTGAGGAAGAAGCCTTGGAATATGATCTTCCAAGTCAAATATTATCAAATTTGTATTGATAGGATCAATTCCATCAATAACCTTTAACAACTYCTTCCGTTGAGTAGGACAACTTTGATGGACTTCGAGAGCCGACATCGCAGAGGGTGCTTGTGTAAGGTATTCTACAATACTGTTTTTTTGGGCAGCATGTGCATGAGGATTAAACAATGAMTTTCAAACAATTCCCTTGGGAGGAGGACGAAGAAATGTATCTAGGCCCGACCGTTCAAGATGAAGAGGAGYGTTTGGAGGTGAAGTTGGTGGAGGAGGTTGAACCAATGGGCGTGGTGAATCATCAACTTTCTCTTTTAAAGCAGAATATTCTTTGGCTCGGGTAGCGATTGGAAATTCATTCTTCTTGGAGTCACCAATACACATAGTACATAAGACGTGGTAGAGGGAAAATGTTGGTCATGGATGACCAATTGGGCCTACTGCTGAGAAGGAAACAATTGTGATAAAACAACGAGAGTAGGAGGTGTTCTGGTTTCTTGCAGGAACTTAGTAACCTCAACACGTCATGGACACTATTTTGTATAATGATCCTCACCACAAATAAGGCAAGGATAATGAGGTTTACACTTATCATTTTCATCAACATGTCGGGTCTTGGGTTTCTCAGATTGTTGATTATTATTTTTATCCTTTTTATTCTTACCCCTCCCTTTCTTTTTATTTTTATTTTTACTGGTAGGTGTAGATTTAACTGAATTAACTTCAGAGGTTTTACCGGGAGAATTATTTGAAGGAGGAGTATTATGTACATTAGGAGTAGTAGACTTGGGATTGGAATGACTAGCCTGTTTAGACTGAGTCTCAGTATGAAAAGTTTCAATCATGCCATCAATAGCATGAGAAGCTACTGGAGGTGTTGGGGTTGGATTCGTAGATGGACGAGGAGAATCAAGGATCAAGTCATATAGTGTGCCCGTTTGTGAATAAACAAGATCCAAATATTGAGCACGACTAATCACCTACTCTTTGGTGATGACACCACCCATGGAAACATCATGGGCTATATGACCAATGAGTGACTTGGTAAACCACTTTTCCAATAGTTGATCAGGAAGGGGAAATTTGATTAAGCGTCTTCTCCTCCTCCACTCATGAACATGATCAGAAATGTGAGTAGAAGAGGATTGTTTAAATGAACTCAAAATTTCAGTTCCTGTCTCGTATTGTATTGGAAATTGATAATGCATTAAGAAAGCCATAACTAATGTATTGAAGTCATTAAAGAATCGTTGTGGTAATTCAATATACCATTTGGCTTTCGAACCTGTAAGAGTTTGTTGGAAAATACATAATCTTATAAATTTATCCATCAAGGAGTTGGATGAACACCAAAGATGGAAAGTCATGACGTGATTATTTGAGTCTTCTCCCGATCAGCTGTCAAACTTAGGAATGTCTAATGACAATTTGACAGGTATAACGGGCCAATAAGGAGAATGCAAAATAGGATCATTCAAAATCCTAGATAAATCCAAAGTAGAAAGAAACAACAACTGTCTATTCACTTGAGGAAGCTGGTAGTTTTGAGGAGGTAGTCTCGTATGTATACTAGTAGGACCATAAGCAGTTGTAGATAGCTAGAGAGTCCTGAAAAATTCGATGGTGGAGGATTTTGAGTCGAATAGCCAGCATGAGTTGGTTTATTAGGTAAATTTTCTTGGAAAGGAGCATTAGACTGAAAATTTTGACCCTGGTAGGATTCATAAAACCTGGATATGGTTTCCCGAGATTAGGGGGTACAAAAGAATTAACTTGAGGAGGTTTCCCCCCAGGAGGTTGTTGATTTCCTTGGGAAGGAAAATTCCAAGGTTGAGAATGTAATCCAGGGATATACTACCCATACACTGGGTTATGAACCCCAACTTGCGGTTGCCCCCCAACTTGAGGTTGTCCTCCAACAGGAATTTGAAAACCAGAAGTGAAAGAATAACTTGTGCCTCCAATTTGATTGGAGCTACTTGGGCCAGGACGATTAGATCCTCCTGGTGAAGGTGGAAGAGGAATTCTATCCCCCTTGAAGAGAACCTGTAGGTGTAGGAACAAAACTACTAGCAACATTGTACCCAGGAGAAACAAAAATATTACACTCTAGATGGATTCTGGGCAGGATTAGCAATGGAAGTATTCAAAGAATTATTCCCAGGAGAAAGTGATGGATTTTATCTAAGCGAAAGTGGTGTTCCAATAGGAGCTTGAGTGATTACCGCACTTCCAACAGAAACAAGCATAGCTTGTGGGACCATGGTAGAGTTAGCGAGCTGGAGAGGAAGAATTGTATGAGAACCAACCAACAATTGGTCTGAAACTGTGACAACATTACTGGTCATGCCAGTAAAATGATCTAAAGTTACCATATAGGTAGTGGAAGCTACAAGCGTATTTGATGCCATAGGTTGATTACGACTCATTCCTAGTTTATCAAAAATATCGTGTCCTGAAGAGTTCCTCCAAAAAGAACGGATAGGGACAGAGCTAGGATTAAAAATTCCTATAGTATGACCCGTACTTCTAAATGATTCACTCCAAAAAAACAAATCGTCTACACCAAACTCTATGTGAGGTCCAATAGGTATTCCAGTATAATCTTTAGCAACAACGTCTCCTGATGAATTTATCCAGAGAAAAAGTGGATCTCGTACAACACTCAACGGATTTACAGGAAGTATTGATTCCTCCAATGGAGTAGAACTTCCAATCTTAGAGGCTGCGTTGTTATTGACTGCTCCTTCAGGAGAACCCTCTAGTGAGTTAGGAAGTAAATGAGTGTATTCTTCTGGATCTTTCAGAGGTAAACCTTGCATCCTACATGAACGGCGAGGGTCGATGTTGGCCGCACCAAATAAATAATGAACTAAATCTATGGCCAAATAGAGAAACAAACAACACTCACTAATAAAATCTAGATATCAAACATGCAAACAGACCTTCTTATTTTTAAGTCCCTAGTTGGTGATGAAATCCAACGTCGCGAAATCAAGACAAGAAGGGGTTGGGATAAAGCGTGTGGAAAAGTTACGTTGACGACCTGCTTAATGGACTTACACCCTGGTGCAAGCTCCCACACATAATCGTGGGTATACCCTCCAAGGAGCCCGAGTGAGTTTGGCCAACGTTGAGTCCAATTACTATGAAGATGATCCAGGTGGATATCAGTGGCCACCCACCTTCTCCAACTGGCCCAAAACATGTTTTTGGCAATTTTGGCAATTTACTATTTTTAGCAGTTTTTAACTTCCGGGGCCATTTTGAGGCCCTAAATGATGTTTTTTGAGAAAACGGGGAGCAACATGAATTGTAGATCAATTTTTTCTCACCCAAAAGTTTTATTTCTTGGATAGATATTTCCAACGAGCTATCGAGCGCCCCAAACGAAGATCGTATGCAAAAGTTACGCCCCTGTGAAGTTGACGTATCAACTACCCCCATCAGGGCCCACAAACCTTTTGGCTTTTCATCTTCCGGGGTTAGGGTTTTGGATTTTACTTATGTTAAAAAGGCCCTTAGAGCCTCATTGTAATAATCATATTCTCACGGATGCGAGTAGCCATCACATCTCTTCTCAGAGATAAGCTACCACCATTCTAGCAAGTCTTTCACTCTGTATTTTACAGTCTCTGTACATTTATTTCATTAATAGAAATCATGTATTACTGTATATCTGTGACTCTTGTTATTTCTGCTATATCTCAGTTATATTGTTGTCTCTCTTGCAATATCTCTAAATATTTTTGTGTTATATCTCCGCTCTCATTTCGTGTCGAAAATAATCTGGATCAGTGGTATCAGAGCAGGCTGCTCTTGATTATTTTCAGTGCTGTTCGACAACACAGGTATTCCAACAGAGGATGAACACCTTCAATAACCACTCACATAACCAGATCAAAGATCAACACACCGATGTTTTCACGTGGTAAAACCCCTACGGGGAAACATCCATGGCCCCAACCAACATGACCACTTGGAGCAGTTTATTAATGCAAAGAAAAAGATTACAGAGAGATTTTACAAGAGAGTTTCTCACAATAGATCATCGGAAAATGGCCCTCCATGCTCTTTAAATAGATATCATGGACCAATCAGGTGTTAAACCACAGATCCATGGCCGTTAAGATCGAGGAGAGTATGAACCGTCGAATCACTCTATGTTGGGAACATATCGTGACCATCGGATTTCCTAACTACAAATGAATACTAATGCATACTAAATAAACACACTTTTACCTAATGACATATTTAGACCAAGTAGATCTTAACTAACTCCTAAGTGTCTAAATATCCTAACATCCCCCCTTAAGAACAACTTGGGATAGGATTGAAGGATTTACAATAATGACACAATAGGAGAAGGAAGGAGGCATTAGAGCCTATCCCCCCTTAATGACAACTTCCTGAACTCCTAACATAGATCGAAGTTTGGAAAACTTCGCTTCTGTAAGAGACTTTGTGAAAATGTCTGCAAATTGATCTTTTGTAGGGCAAAAGAGCACTTCAGTAACTTGATCATGAATGAGCTTTCTGATGAAGTGCATGTATAGCTTGATGTGTTTGCTACGCTGATGTTGAACTGGGTCTTTGGCGAGATTGATGGCACTTTTATTGTCACACCAAAGGCTGGTCGGATGATGGTGCTAGAATCCAAACTATGAAAGGATCTGTCGAAGCCACAGGGCTTCCTGACTTGCATTTACCGCTGCTCAGTACTCTGCTTCTGCTAAAGAAAGTGA
>ML803335.1:9786-23706 GCA_009831015.1 Picea engelmannii | reverse complement strand
CTCACGAGAGATAGCGCTCTGAGACGCGTAGATGTGATCCCATACATAAGGGCACACAAAAGGATCAAAGCTCGTGGCCTTTGACATTTAGATATTTGAGGAAGCCAAAGCTCAGGAGGAGGAGTGACAATGGCTGTTGGATCACCAATCCTGAATGCCCAATGTCCATCAGATCAGAGTCCAGATAGGATGAGCATGCAGAGGAGGAGATTATATATTATCCGTTAGATCGAAGCATGAAGGACTAAAAACTGTTGGATCCAGTACAACTGTGAAGAGGATAATGGCCGAGGGCCATCCTCCATCTCTGTGAAATGTGAAGTCGCAAAATGATCTGGGTCGTTGGATCCAGAAGACACATGGTGAGAGATCAACATTTCACTGACTCGCGACCTGGAGAAGTCAAAGGTGAGAGTTGTAGGAACTACCGATATGTAAATTGGTGAAACGATCACAACCGTCGATTAGAGGGAGATATCTCGATCGTTGATATGATATGAAGCATTTCAGAGTTTCACGAGTTGGTATTTTCGAGGCAACTCATAGCAGGAGTTCGCGATATGAAAAATCGTGAAGCACCCCTCTTGCTTGGCCCCTGATCACAACTGGTGGTCACATTGATGAATATTAAGTGAGGAGATATCATATTTCTAAGCTCCACTTCGTAGATCATGAGTTGGGAGAATCGAGGTAACTCACAAATAGGAGTTCGAGATATGCGAAATTGTGAAACACCCTTTTGCTTGGCCCCTGGTCACATCTGGAGGTCACATCATCAAAGGATGAAGGGAGGAGCTAGCACATCGCTAGGTTTCACGTCAGAGATCATCGAGATCGAGAAGCACCTTTTTGATAGGCATCTGGTCACCACAGTGATCACATGAAGGGAAGGGGCTTACCCAGAAAAGACAGCGCCCATTGTGTAGTTTTCTCAGGAAGGGAAAAAGAACCAAAGGGATGAGCGCGCTGAGGTACTCTCAGTAACTGTCAGACTGAAGTGATTCTATCTCCCAGAGAAATCGAGGAGATGCAAGGTGATCACCAGAGAAGCTGAAGAGTCTTGAGGTAAATTCCAGTGGACTGAAGACTCAACATAGAGACGATTGATAGATGGAAAAAGCATCGAAGTCTGTTAACTGTAACAGGGAGGATAAACTCAATTGTGACAGAGAAGACGAAGGGTTTCACTGCCAGAAAAGGCAAAGAATCTTAGGAACGATCACTAATGATGAACAATCTCAACATAAAGACCATGGATGAAGAAAATACTCAGCGTAATCTCCATAGGGGAAGAAGAGTTAGGTGTATGATCTGGCAGAGTACTTGGCATGATAAATATACGTAGAACAGAGAAGAGGAGGTTGCTTCTGGAGAGAGTTATTGATGCAGGTAAAAGCATGTTGTGTGTAGAAACTTAAACACACATAAGAGGCATAGCGCATAGAAAAAAGATGCATATCTGAGATAGAGGAAGAGGAAGCCGAGGTGCGCATGTAGAGACAGAACAAAAGAACATAAATCTCAAGAATATGTGAGAAGGAAGACACTGATGCATGCAGTGCAGAGCAGGGTAGCAGAACAATGATGAGACTGGTAAGCCATAGATAAATGCTGCATCACTGTGATAAATTCAGAAAGCAAAGATTAATATTTCAGGGTGGTAGGGAGGTGCTAGGGAGGACTGTTGTCCTCAGAGTTTCAAGTGGGTTCTTGAACACATGGAGTTGTAGCTTCCATCTGGTTGAAGCTGGAAAAAAAAAAACTAGGGAGGTAGGGTGGTGCAAGGGAGAACTATTGTTATTTTTTATACAGGTCAGTGCCTATGTGACTGGAAGTTGGTGCTTCCATCCAGTTGGTGCTAGAACACTTAGGGAGTTGGTGCTTCCTTCTAGTGGGTGCTAGAGAAATCAGGGAGTTGGTTCTTCCTTCTAGTGGGTGCTAGAGAGACCAGAGAGTTGGTGCTCTCAACAAGTTGTAACTTGCAAAACAGAGGTGGTAGCCTCACAATGAATTGGTGCTCATAAGAATGATAATGTACAAAAAATAAAGATTACTTATCATATCAAGAAGAAAAGGTTTTTCCCTTTATGGGTTTCCTCAGGAAATATCCGTCTCTGTATATTTCATGTGTGTGATTGATGTTGAATATTCTATTGCCTACCTTCCTACATTATTATTATTGTCATTGAATGCTCTGTAAAGAGTTTAAAATAAGTAAAATTGTTTAAGCACAATAACAACTGATTCACCCCCTTCTCAGTTGTCTAACAATTGGTGTCAGATCCGATTCCTTTTATCTAAAGGTAGATCAATAAGATTAAACATGTCAAGCCATGAAGGAACGTCAACCAATAAGGCCCCCCTGTTCAATGGAATAAACTTTTCCTTCTGGAAAGTTAGGATGAGAACCTACATAATGGATTTAGGTGCAGATGTCTGGGATGTGGTAGAGACTGGTTATGTAAAGCCGATTATACTAGCTAATAAGGATTACAAGATAGAATTTAGCTTCAACTCTAAGGCTATTAATGCTATTCTAAGTGGGCTTGCAGAAGAAAAAATTGTAAAAGTTATGCACTTAGAAACTGCCAAAGAAATGTGGGACAAACTCATATGAAGTTATGAAGGTAATGAGAAGGTAAAGGATGCCAAGCTTCAAACCTACAAAGTACAGTTTGAACAACTAAAGATGAAAGAGGATGAAACTGTTGGGAAGTACTTTCTGAGAGTTGAAGAACTAGTAAATGCAATGAAATCACTTGGTGAAAAAATTGAGGAACACTCTTTAGTTCAGAAAATTTTGAGATTTCTGCTAGATAGGTTCAACCCAAAGGTCTCTTTAATAGAAGAAATTAATGATCTAAAAGATTTGGCCTATGATCAACTTCTAGGAACATTGACTGCATATGAATTGAGGATAGTTAAAGATAAACCCACCTCCAGAGAAGCATCATTTAAAAATGATAAGAATGAGGATTCTGAGCCTGATGAAATTGATGAAAAATTTGCGAGAATACTAAAGAAAGGACCAGGCAAGTACCAAGGAAAGCTTCCCTTCAAATGTTTTAACTGTGGAAGGATAGGTCACTTTTCATCTAAGTGTCCACACAAGAAGAAGGACCTGAACTCTGAAGGTGAAGAGAAGTATAAATCCAAGAGATTTGGTAAAAAGAAAACTTTATGTGTAAACAATGATGACTCTTCAGGAGACACAAATAGTAATTCTAATGATGATGATAAGGTTAATGAATTTATGCTTATGGCCAAAGAGGATTATGATAATGAAAGAAAAATAAGTGATGTTGGTGATGAAGAAGTTGTGGTTGACTTGGAAGAAGAACTGACCAGTGCTCTAAAAGAAATTGATAGACTCAGATTTAAGAAGAGAAAGCAAAAATAATTGTTGATACAGTTCGAGAAAGACAGTAAAAAAACTGATGAAGACTTTGCCCTACTAAAAGTGGAATTAGAAGAGGCAAAGAAAATAGAGGACATTCTGAAACAACAATTATCAAAGAAGAAGGCAAGATGTGAAGCCTTGGAAGAAGAGGTAGTAAAGACTGGAAAAGAGATGGAGAAGTTTAAAGCCTTGTATCTCCAAAATCTTCCAAGAATTAAAGCCTCAGAAGGATTAGCCACCATTTTGAATAAGCAAAGGAATCCAAATTTGAAAACTGGTTTGGGTTATGAAGAAGGGTCAAATAGTGGTCAGCCAAGCAACAAATAATTCATCAAGTTTGTCAAATCTACATTCATTGACAACAAAAAAAATGGAGAAACAAAGGAAGATAATCAACTGCCAAGGAAGAGTGAAATAAAAAGTAACATAACTGAATCTATAGAACAAAGAAATAATACACCCTCTTCTCAAAGAAATCATCATAATAGAAGAAATCAACCTGCTCAAAGAAGACAACCATTTTCCAAGTACAAAGGATTTTTCTATGGATATTGATTTTTCTGTTCTAACTTCGGTCACAAAGATGTAAACTATTCTTTGAGATTTAGATATGAGAAATTAAGACATTCAAGAAATAGATATATGTCGCAACAAAGAATGAGGCAACCAAGTAACAAACAACCACAGAATGAAAATCATGTGATGGCTGGGAAGAGGATACAGGTTGAGCATAACAATCGTTATGATCCTTTATTCAATGAACCATAATGTTACACCTGCCATAATTATGGACATAAAGCTACAGACTGTTGATTAAGGAACTATGAACTAGTTTTGAATCCCTCTGTTGAAAATGTCAAGGTTTGGAAGAATAAAGAGAATGAAAAGTGTGGATTAGTGTTGTCAGCTCAAAGACAAAAGATCCCTTGGTATATTAATAGCAGATGCTCCGAACATATGTCGAGAGACAAAAGTAAGTTTCTGTCTCTAAGAGAAAGAAAACCAGGAAATGTAACCTTTGGAAATGATGCTCCAGGTAAATTAAAGGGTAAAGGGATGGTGAGTTTGAGTAATGGAAGGAAATGCCCAGGATGTTTTTCTTGTAGATGGGTTGAAACATAATTTGCTCAGTGTAATTCAAATGTGTGACAGAGGATGTGAAGTTGTGTTCACTTCTAAATATTGTAAGATAAAGTCGGTAAACTCAGGCAAGTGGTGGCTAAAGGCATAAGGACAGATAACAATGTATATGTGCTGAAAGAAGATAGAGAAGAGTGTCATCTAAGAAAATATGATGAAAACTGGTTATGGAATAGGAGACTTGGACATCTAAATTTTGACCACTTAATCAAGCTCAAAAACCTTGAGTCAGTAAAAGATATTCCAAGAATATCAAAGCCACAAGATTCTGTCTGTAAACCCTGCTAAGTAGGAAAGCTAATCAAGATAGTTTAAATCCAAGAGCTCTACTTCAATAGAGAAACCACTCCAATTAGTTCATATGGATTTATGTGGACCATCAAGACAGGAAGGAACAGGGAAGGAAAACTAGTTTATGATGGTCATTGACTACTCCAGACTCACTTGGGTTGCTTTTCTCAAAGAAAAAGATGAAGCATTTGAGAAATTTAAAATATTCAAGGTTTTAACTGAGAATCAAACATGCAACAGGATAAAGGCAGTAAGATCAGACAAAGGAGGAGAATTTATGTCAAGTGATTTCAAGGAATTCTGTGATAAACATGGGATCAAGAGAGAATACACAATCCTAGGAACTCCACAATAAAATGGAGTAGTTGAGAGGCAAAACAGAACAATTCATCAAATGGCTAGGTCAATGATGAATGAGAAGAACATTGGTCAAACCTTTTGGGCATAAGCAATACATACAACAATTCACGTTCTTAACAAATCCCACCTCAGACCACAAAGTGACAAGACACCTTATGAACTGTGGTATGGAAGACCTGCTTCAATCAAACACTTCAAAGTATTTGGGAGTAAGTGCTACATAAATAATAATAATGAAAACCTTGGCAAGTATGATGACAGGGCCGATGAAGGCATATTCTTAGGATATGCTACCAATAGTAAATGATATAGATTCTTTAATAAAATATTTCATAAACTAGTTGATTGCATTGATTTAAAGGTTGATGAAGGAGTCCCAGTAAGAGAGGTGAGCAATATTGAGACTACTACAGAGGACACAACTGAAGCTAAAAATGAACAGGTCCAAGAATCAGAAAAATAATACTCTGAGTCAGATCAAGATACAAATACTCAGGCAGACTCAAATCAACAGACAACATCAAATCCTTCCTCCTTAATTACTCAAAAAAATCATCCTGCAAGTCAGATAATTGGTGAGAAGGACAAAGGTGTACAAATTAGGAGAAGGATAATCAAAGACACTGAGAAATCACATATTACCTTCATATCCATGGTGGAACCCAAGAAATTTAATGAAGCCGGTAAATATGTAAATTGGTAAAAATCAATGACTGAGGAACTGGACCAGATTGAAAATAATGACATTTGGGAACTCGTTCCTAGGCCAACAGATAAAAATGTAATAGGATCAAAATGGGTCTACAAAAATAAGATGAATGAGCAAGGAAATATTGTAAGAAATAAGGCTAGATTGGTCTGCAAAGGATATGCTCAAATAGAAGGACTGGATTTTGATTGAACATTTGCGCTTGTAGCAAGATTAGGAGCTATTAGAATGTTTCTTGCCTATGCTTGTCATAAATAGTTTAAAGTCTATCAAATGGATGTCAAGTCAAAATTTCTAAATGGATATTTGAAAGAAGAAGTCTATATGGAACAACAAAAGTGTTTCCAATTGTTAGATAACCCTGACTTTGTCTGCAAGCTGAAGAAAGCATTATATGGGTTGAAACAAGCTCCTCGTGTATGGTATTACAGACTAGATAAGTATCTTCAAGACAAAGGATTCAAGAGGAAAAATTGATAACAACCTATATATCAAGACAAAGGGTAATGATTTTCACATAGTGTTGGTCTATGTAGATGACATCATCTTTGGAAGCAATAATTCTTCATTGGTACAATGGTTTGCTTCTGCCATGCAGTCTGAATTTGAAGTGTCTATGATAGGGGAACTATCCTTTTTTCTTGGTCTGCAAATTACTCAGAGTTCTGAAGGAATATTTATTTCTTAAGAGAAATATCTAAGAGAAATGTTGAATAGGTTTCAAATGGAAGACTAAACACCTGTGAGCACTCCCATGGTCACTGGATGCAAGTTAAGCAAGGATGATGACTCACCTGATGCTGATTAGAGTTCATATAGGTCTATGATAGGAAACCTGTTGTACATCACAACAAATCGTCCAGACGTAATGCATACTATTGGAATGGTAGGAAGGTATCACTCTGCACCTAAACAGAGTGATTTTATAACCGTCAAAATAATATTCAAATATTTAAAAGGAACAATGAACTATGGCCTATGGTATCCTAGGAATCAAAATTTTCAACTATCACTCTATTCAGATGCTAATTGGGCTAACTGCGTGGATGAAAGGAAAATCATGAGTGGAGGTGAATTCTTCTTAGGAGATTCCCTTGTATCATGGTTGAGCAAGAAGCAAGGTTCCATTTCCTTATAAACTACATAAGCTAATTACATTGCAGTTGCCACCTGCTATACCCAAGTGTTGTGGATGATTCAGAAACTTGCAAACTTGGAGGTAAATTATACTGCACCGATCCCAATTCATTGTGATAATAGCAGTGCAATTAGTGTGTCAAAGAATATTGTCTTTCACTCAAAATACCAAGCATATACCCATCAAGTATCACTTATTGAGAGAACAAGTAACCAACTCTATGGTTTGTTTTCATTATATCCCATCGAAAGATCAGATTGCTGATATCTTCACTAAACCGCTTGCACAAGCTCAATTTGAGTATCTATGCCAGAAGTTGGGCATGACCCCACTATTAACCTAAGAGAGTCCACCCTATCATGGGGAGTATGTGTTGGTTGAATATCTGATACCTCTGAAAAATACTGCAATAGCTCAGGGGGAGCATGTTTTCTTTGACATTGATGTCAAAGGGGGAGAAAGGGTGTGGATGCTACAATTGGAGGTCTAAGCAGAATAGTGCAACTGTTCAGGGTTGCCATCAATGCCAAAGGGAGATATTGTTGGCATGTTTATAGGCATAGTGTGCTTGTCATTTATGACAAGAACAACAATGAACAAAAGCTCAAGAGACCAGAATATGAGAAAGGAAGAATGTGCCAGGTGGGAACCAAAAGTATTTTGGGAAGACATATATGACCAAGTTCGAGAAGCTCAGGAGAGATAGTGCAAAGTTGCACATAGATAATGCAGTGTTGCATGCAGATCACAAGTGTGTGCCAGGGTTGAGGGTAAAATTTTCCAAATATCAAGAGAGATAGTGCTTTGAGACGCACATACATGATCCCTTACATCAAGGAACACAAAAGGATCAAAGGTGATGGCCTTTGACACTTAGAGATTTGAGGGAGCCAAAGATCAGGAGGAGGAGCGACAATGGCCATTGGATCAGCAATCCCGAATACTTGATGTCTATCAGATCAGAGTCCATACAGGAGGAGTGCACAGAGGAGGAGATTATACCTAAGCCATCAGATCAGAGTGTAAAGGACTAGCAACCGTTGGATCCAATACAACTGTGAAGAGGATAATGATCAAGAGCCATCCTCCAACTCTGGGAAATGAAAAGTTGTGAAATGATATGGGTTGTTGGATTTAGAGGACACGTGGCAAGAGATCAACATTTCACTGACTCGTGACCTGGAGAAGTCAAAGGTGAGAGTTGTAGGAACTTGCGATATGTGAAGTCGCGAAACCATCACAGCTGTCGATCAAAGGGAGAGATCTCGATCATTGATTTGATATGAAGTGTTGGCACAGGGGCAAACCTAGGGTTCAATGCTACAACAACACACCAACAAAACCCTAACTACCGACCCTTTCGGCAACACCTACAAAGTAGATGAAGTCTCACCCGAGGTAGAGGTAGGGGTGGTTGCAAGAATCAAGTGTCTGCAACCTTAGCTGGGACACAGATATGTGATTATAACACTTAACAATCACCTAGCATAGATTATTCATCAATATTCAACCCTTATGATACTTCGTAGATAGCACAAAGCATTGCAGTATGTACTTAGATCTAAGATAATTAATCTCTTAGCCACAACAAGATAGATTAGATTCGACAGATCAAGCACTAAGCAACTTACATACCAGATCTAACATTCATTCATATCTCAGAAGCAAAAAGCATAAATAGATATATATATATATAAACACATCAAAGCACTTAGCAAAGGAAGAGAAAAACTCATCAGGTCGAGGCACAGAGCACAACACACAGATTTACCTTGGTTCACCCCCTCCCTGGGGCTACGTCCACAAAGTATTCTTCTTTATTAGCTTTAGTTAACCAGGTTACAACACAGAGCCATCCAAATTCCTCTTTGCATGGGACAAAAGATCTATGCAACTCGCTAGATACTTCTTCCTTGCGCTAAAAGCACATAGCCTTATACAATATCCTGCACTTAGTCTCTTACAATATGCACAAATCATTTACAATCATTACCAACACTTATCACAATTCACAACTCTTCGATCACATAGATCGCACTCTACTACTCTTATCCCCCCACCTTCTTCAGTTACTTTGCCTATACATCTATTTATACATACAACAGTGGTCCTAAGCATGGGTGAACCCACGGGCCAACATCCCTTTCCCATTACATTAACCCCATAAACCCAAAAAAGGACCCAAAAATGGGTCTAGCTTCCACGATTTCCACTTCACATTGCGCTCCATATTTAACAAGTTGTCGAAGTCCCAAAAATGGTAAAAAATGACCAAGTGTTCCTCAAAACTTGGTGAGGGCTAACATGCCCCCAACACTCACCTGTGACTTGTCTCGAGTCACTCAGGTTTGGGTAACTTTTCCTCAAAGGTCTCGAGCTGCTTCAACTTGTCTCTGTGCTACTACTTCTTCCTTAGTGAATTCCTGAACAACTGCTTCATTGATAAGTCCTTATAGTTGCTGCTCGATTGTAACAACTACTTGTTCTAGTAGTGTTCCTTGGCCTTCAATTTCTTCAAACTGTAGGTAGGCCACCTTCTGGCTCAGCTAGAGTTTCTGGGTGACTTCCATCACTTTGTTCTGCGTGGTAAGAACGAGTTGTTGGACAATGCACTGTTCATGGGATCTATTCATCCTCTCGATGGGTGACAAGAACTTGAGCTATGCTTGTACTGTATTTGTGTGCTGCTTTGCTTCCTGGAGTTGGGACTCTAGTTTCTTCAACTCTGGGTCTTCATATAGTTGTTCATATATCTGCGCGCTTATGCTACTTAGCTGTTTACATTCTGCAACACGTGTTTTAATCCTCTTGACTGCGCTCTGAGAATTCAATTCTCACTGGTCGCGCACTTCTTGTAGAGTCTATGGTATGGTCTAAAGCTCTAATTCCACGACCCTTTGTTGAAGTTGCTGAATAACTTCAACCGACTTCATCACTTGGCGCTCTATGGGCTCTTCGACCTTTTTCTCTAAGCTGGTCACAGAGTGAAATGCTCTATTGAATACTTCAATTCCTATCTACTTTGCGAGCAATTGCTCTTTCTCTTTTTGGATGTTCGCTCTGTCTTCTTCAAATTTTTCTTGGATTGCATTCTTCTCTTGTTGCGTGGCTTGGCGTTGTTCAATAATTTCCTCCTGTGCTTTCTTTAGGGCCTGGGTGGCCTACGCTTTTTCTTCCTGAGCATGTTGAAGACGTACTTCAACTATATCAACAATCTTGCGGAGCTGAGCTGATTCATCTCCCACTTCTATTGTTCCTTCTGGCAGAGGTGCAGTAGAGATTGCTCGGATATATTTGAGTGCTCGCTGTACTCCTTGGAGCATGATCTCAATTTGGATATACATTTGTTCCTACTTCACCTCTTGCCTCTCTATGATTTCCTTTGAAGCATCATTGACCACTGCAACAATGAAATCAATGTCATCCAACGTGAGGGTAGTCCACATCTTGGTTACAAGGGTTCTTGGTTTATTTCTGGAGGAATATTTCAGAGGTGAGACCTTCCTTTTCTTCGATGAGTCTTCTTTTTCCCTAGGCGACGATACTTCAACTTTCTGTTTTTCAGTTTCTGTACCTTATTCGTCATCACCTTCTTCATCTGGTGTAATGGAAGCCATCCTTACAGATAGGCTGTAAACATCTTGGACTTCTTCAGTCTTCTTCATCGTCTTTGCTTTCTTTGTCTTACTGGTCCTAGGTGTATCCTGCGTAGTTCTGGGGCTATTGATGTCAGGCATTTCTATGGGGTCTGTTGAAACAAGGAGGTCCGCTGACCATTCCTTGGTGATCTCTTCTATTATCTTATAATAGGACTTAAGCTGTTCCTGGTGCTCATCAACATGTGGGGTTAGGTATATAAAGTGATGGTCTGCGCTGAACTTTATCAGAGGTTGAAATATCTGTAAAGTGTTCATGGTTATGCGAGGTTCACTCCTTATGGATGCTTTAAATTGGTTATAGTACGCGTGGAAAACAACATTTGATTTCCATTGCTTTCTCATGTCGTTCGAGTACCATAATGTAATGAAATTTACGGCTAGTGGCTCAAAGGGGTCAAGGTATGGGAAGGTTGCACCTTCTGGTAGCTCCCATGCAAAAAAAGTGATCAGTATCAGGAGCCAGCTAAAATGGAATTCATGCCCTTGATCCTGGGATTCTCTGCAGTCAATCTCCAGTTGATTCACTAGGTACTTCGCCCAGTTCATTTGTAATCCCTCTGCACACTTTCCTACGAGGTCAACTACAAAGCCAGGTACTTGTGTTGGTCGATTATTGCGTACCAACTTCCATGCTATCAGTTGGCATGCAAGGTGCACTGTGCCACTTTCAATAGAAGCTACCTTGTAGCCTCTCGTGCCTTTCTCAACATCGCCATAGGCTTCTTTGATCTTCTGCGCAAGAGTGCAGTCTGCGGTCTTTCTAGGATAGTACTCATGGGGATTAGGGCCCTTCATACTAAGCCCAATGATCTTATTTATCAGTTCCAGATCAATAGTTATGTGACATTCTAACCATAGGTATCCTCCGTGGTAACTTTCTAGCAACAATTTTACACAAGCATTCACTTCCTGGTGTCTGCCGAAGTGCGGTATTTTCATAACATTGAGAAAAGTAGACTGCATGAGGTTCATCGTCCATTGCTGAGGGATGAGCTTTGAATTATTTCCCTTAGTTCTCGTCAAGTACTTATATGGGGCGAGCATGCTGTAAACTTTATGGTCCCCCAGGTTGAAGTCGCAAAACTTCAACGATGTAACCATGTCTTGATCTATGCGGTAGGTGCATACTCCTTTCGGTAGATATGTAGTGACTAGGGTGTATTCAAAGTCTCTAGGGACAATATCCATATTAATCTCACCGCTCAAAGGGGTATCTAATCTGGTAGGATGGATAGCACTAACTTCGCATTGGCTATGTCGTCCTTACGCTTAGTTCTCCTCTCTACACCAACTCGAGATGTTCCTGCTCAAGTAGTCGACAGGGAGGCTTGCACTCCTCTCATCGATGATGCTTGGACTCTAGTGGACATTATTATTTTCGACATGACTCTCTCAGTCATTAAATCGAGAAGGACCTCTGTGACAGATTCCTCAAGTGCGGTGAGCTCGTTGGATGTACGCACTCGGAAATGATAATCGGGGTCACGATGATTTCAAAATACTGCACTAGGATGAACAATCTACTTGCACTGATCACTAGTTCTATGGGCTTCGACTTTTCATTTAGCAAAAGTGTTCTTCAGGCACGACGCAATGAGCTAAATAGGAAATTCATAAACGGTCTACTTGCAACGGGTATGAAGCTTCCATGAACTTTGATCCATCCGTTATGGCATGGTCCAACAATATGATTGTGATACTTTAATGATTTTTTGTCTTTTCGGGGTGGAATTCGAATGGGTATATCGGTCCAACGACTATATTGCTTCACCACGGTGAAGTGCCATATGTCGCTATTCTGATATCTCGACGAAGCTCAATTCCTGTGATTTTTCCTTCTACGAAGTTTCCTCTGGAATATTCTATAAATTTTTGATCTTAGCTCTCTTCTTACTTAGCTTCCTAGCCTTCTTCCCAGTGAGCTTCATCTCGATCATCCTTTTTCCATTCTGATTCTTATTGTCTCTTGACATAGTCACTTCGTGATGCTGAGATTCTTTCTTTAGATCCAAGGGTAATACTCCTTCATCATATGGATTAGGTATTTTGGTCTTCTGTGGTTCTTCCAATGCTCTTATAACTTCGACATCCAAGTCCCCAGTGTTCAATATCTTAGATCTGTTCTCTTGTTCTTCCATCAAGTAGGTGATCCTTATAGTCATAAATTCCATGAGTTCTTGCTTCTTCTGTTCTAGGGCTTCCTTTTCTTCTTTTCTCCGGATCTAGTCTTTTTCAATCCAGATGTTGCCTAACAAAGATGGAAATGAGGCATGGTCCTCAATAAATTTAATAACTTCAAATTCTTCCTCTATCTAATATCCATGGGTACTCATAGATATATGGGTAATCCTGCCACATAGGGTTACCATTTTCCCTTTAAACAACCCTAATTTTCCTAGTGAAGGAACCATACCAGGCCTTCCTAGGGTTTCCCAAGTACTTTCTGTCATAATGTTCATCCGTGTTCCCTCATCCAAAGCACAATCAATATCGAAGTCTCCTATTCTTGCTTTGATTTTATCCTTTTCTTTGAATATCTCTGACAAACTGACATCTTTATGTTCATCCAGGGTTTCTTTCATTTTCAGTAACATAATCTCTGATTCTTTCTGGGGTTCTTCTATAATATTAGTCTCTTGATCTCCTTTAGAGTTTGCTTGCTCCATATTCAACTTTTAAAGTCTAGCAATCATTCTAGGGGAATCTAGTACTTCATGATCCATAGCCTTACAACAGAGGCAAATAGGGTTTCTCCCAGGGCATTCCTTAGCAAGATGTCTTGGTCTTATGCAATTGTAACAAAGAGTTAATCCTCTCTTTCTCTTCAATGATCCCCAAATTTTCTTGTACTTCTTGATAGGGTCATAATGGCTAGCTTGAAAAAATTTCTTTCTAGGATCTTGCATCCATTGGTTAGTCCAAAAATTATTTCTATGCATAGGTATAACATATCTTTCATTATTCTTGTTAGATCTATTCATATCAAATGTTCTTTCATCTAACAATGCCATAGTTTTCAAGCTAGGACAAAATCTATCAAGCATACCTAAATCCATACTTTAGAGACAAAAAATTTCACTTCTTTTACTTCTACAAGGAAAAAAGCTTCCAGATCTAAGAACTTTTAACTATTCTTACCTTTATCAGAGCACATAGCTTACATATCTTACTTCTTTTCTTCAGTATCAACCTTGTTTCTTGCAGATATAACTTCTTTCCTTCA
>ML803334.1:121769-139096 GCA_009831015.1 Picea engelmannii | reverse complement strand
GAACTGCAGCCAATCACAGATCCCCTGCCCCTCAATCATCATCGTCACACACTCTCCCTCACCTCATCACAAGTTCCCTTCCACGTAAGCCACCTGTTCATAATGTGCCTCCAAAAAAATTTGTCAAGGCAACGCATGTCCCAAAGGTAGTAAGAAGATTGTGGAGGCGAAGGGTAATTTTAAATGCCAACACATTATGTCTCTGCAATTAATCTTTGTCATAGATCTTAATTGTGAGTGCAGAAAAATGTGCGCCAACAAAGGGATGGTTAGTGATGGGAAACCCCCCACCCCATCACATCAGCCAATAACAATTCACCAAGTGGAGGATGTAAGGATAAAGTAGGATGCCCTTTCACATCCACGATCAAGATCATCCCAAATGGGAGAAAAAGGATAGTTGGGTACGAAGTAGCCCACAATCAATTAATAATAACAATAAAGTTAATAAATTAAAGGTGAAGGTGGCCACGGACGACTAACATGGAAAGTAAGAGGCAAGGGAGATGGCATTGAAGTGTCAAAGGATGATGTGTGCTAATACCACAACATCAACCATGTTTCATCCCATGATAGCAAAGTAGAATTTATTATAATAAAATAATTGGAGCCAAAATATTATATATAGGAGTAGGGAATGTCAAAATCGGGTGAAATTTTAGGTGTAATTCCACGATAATGAGGACTATGAAAGTGCTAGTGAGGTTAATTACTTGATTTAGCTCTAGAATTCCAAAAAATACAAATTAGTGTTTTTTAAAGAATCGGGGAGTAATCACAAATAGAGGCTCTGTTAATGTTGAAATTTGTGTTGAAAAGAATAGGATCAGGCATGAATGAAGTCAGTGGAATATTTGGCCAAATTCCAAACGTTTTGGAGTGGAGATGTAGAAACAGGTCAAAATCCGTTATTTTGGGAGATTTTTGGGGCATTTTTCAAATCTTCAATGGAGGAAAAGGTACCCAAAAACAGCGATTTGAAAAACATTTCCTAATCAACATTTGATTTCCTCAACAATCCATATGATGTTTCCTTATCAATATTTTTTCAATTTTTCTCTATTTGGAAAATAGCAATTTTGGCTAAAAATTCTAAGTTTAGGGAAGATGCAAAAAAAACAAACTTGACAATTTCATATTAATGCAGAAATTGATTGGAGCATCATATCACTAATATGGAATTCATTGAGTACTCACAATCATAAATTTATATATTCCCAATACAATACAAAAATTTTATTGGTTCTTAATATATTTTCTTCTATAAATGGCATATGTTGATCTTTGACTCTAATTGTACCAATGAGAAAAGCACAGAAAATGGGAAAAATTGGTGAGCTTAGATTGGAGCATGACCATAGTCATTGGAAATATAATTCAAATAAAAATATGTATGGAGGATTAGAATTTGGATAAGTGCTTCATAGTTCTTCAAATATTGAGAAAGAGTTGGGACCTAAAGCCTTAACTGACAAAAAAATGACAATGTGCATATTTTCCAAATTTTGAAATGAAGTACTAAAAATATGGAAATTAGGTATCTCTAAAAATTTTCATTGTGTGCACACTTCTTGAAGAATCATTGTTACAATAAGAAGAATTAAAGATCAAAATTGAAGAACGTCATTGAAGAGGAAACATGGAGGATGGACAAGGACCTTACAAGCATGAAGAAGCTAGAGGCTTGAATATTCATATGGGAAATGAGGAGATAAAGCCTAATGAACATATATACAGATGGAGCCATTAGAGCTAGTAGAAACATGAAGAGTTTGAATATGGAGATGCAGAGTTATAGAATTGATAATAAGAGGTTGTTAAAATCCCATGGGAAACAAAATTGGCTAAACACTAAGCTACTACAGAGTTTAAATTAATTGTAGAGGAAAATAAGGAGTGAATTTAATTCAAGACATGAAGAAGAAAGTAGATCTCATGCAAGGAGGAATAGCAAAGGAACTATTTAACTTTCGGAAATAACGAAAAAATTGTGGCATTTAACCTATAAATATATAAAATTTCATGAGAATGATTAAAATTGTGTCCAAGATTTGTCCATAGAAATCTTAAATTGAGCACTTGTTTTAGTTTGATGTTATTTGGTGATCAAGTGTTTGAGAATTCATTGTAGAGAAGGGTTGAGTTTGGTTGAGAAGGGTTGGTTTTTTTTCTGCACTTGGTTCTCCATGTCATCAACCCTGGTATGTTTTATTCTATTAACAATCTTCTTCAAATAGGTTTGCATTGAACTCATCATCACTATGTTTTCATTTTTGAATTGGTATTAAAAACAATTGATAATGGCCCGATAACTAGTTTATTTGACAGGAAAATGTTACCAAGAATAATTACTTCTCAACAGTCCCCAAAGACACCAAAATGTAAATCCATTCAGTTGGGCAAAGCATCGACCCCTGTACAAGTGGAAGGAGCGGATCCATTAAATAATGTGGAGTTGATAATCAGGTTTCCTTTAAAGAATTTCTTCGCCCAGCTACCTCTATACAGAGATACAAATTCAACCACAGGAACTAAGTTTCTCCTTCCCACTTGGAATGGGATTTTCATTAAATTAAGAGATGAATATCATCATGTGTCAACACCACACAATGACCTAACCATCATGGAAATATCTTATCAGGTCTTCTCAAATATATGATGCTCACAGTTACATTTGGTTGTAGCAAGGGATCTCATATTTCCGTGCGTTGAAGAATTATAATAGATTATTAGCCATGCTAATGGGAAGAACTAAATAATTAACAACAAGCTAGGGAAGTGCATAGGTACTTTTCTCCCTGCTAATATTAGCAAGTATTACAAGCTTCATGAACCCGAGCTATTACTCAAAAATGATTTTTTGGTACCATTTCCTAAGCAACATGATGTGAGAAAACTAGTCTCTAGTTGGTGGAAAGAAGATAGGAAATTCATCAAAAGGACTTCAGGATGGTATAGTATCACAAGTCTGAGGGAACCTTGTATGTATTGTATGGTCTTGATTTACCAGCTGATTTACCAGCTATAAGGTGAGAAGGATTTCTCACAATTTAATAAGGTTTGAATTCCATTAGCATATGCATTAGCTACTTCTAAGGGAATATTCAATTGGGGTGACATCATTGCAAACAACTCAGCAACCAAATTCAATAGGCTCAAAACCCTTTGCCATGTGAAGTTCCCTCATTTTGCATGGCCTCTATGTGTTGGATGTTGTGTGTTCCAAGAATATATTTTCTTTTTGGGGATGAATTTGAGATGGCATATGTCAAAACCACATGTTCATTTATACTTCAACATATTCTAGGAGAATAAATATAAAAATTCATACTCCTTGATATGTGACTTATTCATGGCTCATATTTATTTCATTATCTTTCTCTGAGAATTCCCTAGGTTATCAAGATAGGAAAATAAAATCATGTCACATATTGTAAATGGGTATATGGAAGAGAAATATACATTAAACATTAGAATTTTCAGAGAAACTAACTACCACCACCTATTACCTGCATATGTCCCTGACAAGCTTGGCTTAGAGGGAATTTGTTATCAAACTATTCTTCATGGGTTTAATTCTTCCTTGGTTAAATACAAAAAGATATATTTTATCCCCTGTGGTTTTCATCTCGGATATTACTTTGTTAAGGATACTCTACAAGCTAGGTAGCAGGGGCTAAGTGATTTAGAATACAGATTTGAAATTGGCAGATTCTAAAATCATGATCCTAAAGGTCTAGTGCTTAATCATTTTGAGTGGGTTGTTTATTATTGGCCTTACGCCCATGAAAAATGGGATGAATAGGTGTTTATTGAAAATTCATAGAGTTGGATTGAGGTTTTGGAAAGGAAATCTAAGCCCAATATCACTATGTTCAAAATTCTCTCTCTAGATGAACAAATAGAGGTTATGACGCGAAGTGTTGCATCCGCGATGTAAAATGTGACAGTTGAAAGAGAGGTGAAGGAAGCTAGGAGAGTGGAGGAAATTCAATTGAAGGAAGAAGTTGAGTGTCATTCCATTGAATAAGAATAGAATAGGGTAGATTGAGAGTAGGAGATTAAGCAAAAAATAGAGAAAGAGTTGTGTAGGAAATAAGCAGAGGATGTTTCTAAGGAAGAGATTGAACAAATCAAAAAAAATCTAAAGAAGAACAAAAAATGAAGGCTCTAGAGGAGAAAAGGAGTAAAGAGAAGGAAGAAAAAGATAAGCAATAATTGATGTGGTAAAAAATGTTACAAGAAAAAAACAAGAGGAAGCGAAATCCAAAGAGATGAAGGAAACCTAACCATATACAATAAAACTCATTGATCAATAAAAGGATGTTCATCCTATAGAAATCCCTCCTTGGGGTATAATAGATATAACAAAGGATGAGGAGGGGGTAATGAAAATAAAAGTCCCAATAGTAAATGAAGCATATCCAAATGTTGAAAAAACATGTCGAGACTCAAATGTTGAAAAGACAACTCAGGAACCTACCAAAGAAGCACTAAATGAAACCACAGACACAATGCTAGGAAAAGCAAATAAATAAACAGGAACACCAGACCATCAAGCTAATCAACCAAGAAAATATTAGAGAATAGAAATGGAGGTTGAGGCAATTGAAAGATGAGCAAAAACTGTGGATAAAGGTAAGGTACTAGTAACTGAACATTTCCACACTCTAGGGAGTTTAGAGAACATCTTATCATGGGGTGACCAACTGATTCCTAAGCCATTGGATGAGGTGGTCGATGTAGAATCCATTGTGTATGACAGGAAAATGCAATCACTTGTAAAGAGAACGCAAAGGAAAATAAAAATGAAAATAGGTAGTGTTGTGTATATAACATCATAGGAGACCCTATTTGATGCAAAAAAGGCATGGGCCAGTGAATTGTTGGGAGCATGGATGGCTATCTCACATGCCACTATAGATAAATCCAGAGTGGAAGAAAGTGAAGTTGATGCAATGAGGTGAGAGCTATAATATCTCAGGCATCGGGTAAAATACTATGAGGATACTACTCAAGCTATGTCAATACTAAAAGAAGATTTTATGAATAACACAACAAATACAAGCTAGTTTGAGATGCATTTTTGAAGAATATTTCATATTATCAAAAAGAAACTATGTTATGTGGTGTGGCCTATAAATACATGCTTAAATAGAGTGAACGGGAAGCCAGGAAATTGGATCAGATAGAATATATCAGGAAGATTCATTGGTCGAGGGAAGTGAGGATCAAACTATAAAGATTCTGACAGATTGCAGCATCACAATAATGCATGGAGTTGCAAAATACTAGGTACAATTATATATTAAACCTAAAAACATAATGAAAGAATGATGGACAGAGTGCCTCAGATCATGGAAAAAGATTAATGAGGCCATGTCAGGCCTTCAACTACCTAAGTTTGAGATACTAGATGAATTTTTGGATTTGGAGGAAGTAATGTCTGATTTCTGACAAAGTGGTTGAAAATATGAAGAAAGTATCTAGGTGGTGACTACCATGGAGTGAGGCCAAATAAGGAAGTATATGGGTGATAAATTAAAAGTGACTGATAGGTTGGAGCATTTAATTCCAAATATCAGCAAGTACGTGTTAAATTTTAGAGAGATGAGGGAAACACTCGATTCACTAATGGATCAACATTGGTTCCCATACATGCACATGTGAAAGGACTTGTTCGCTCAATAGGTGGAGTACAATGGAAAGCATGCAATTGATCAGTCACCCAGTGCACTCGAGTCTTCTTAACATTGAGACTTGTTTTATTTATATTAATTTTTTCTTAAAATAGCAGTTATATGTTTAGTAAGTAAGTTTTAATAAATAGAGGGATCGACCAAGGAAAAGGGTCCGATGGTTTTGTAATGAAATTTGAGTTAATTAATGGAGAAAGATTTTGAATCTTAATTCAAAAGTTCAAAAGGAGTCAAGGAATTTTTTACCAAATTTGTGTGTGTTTATTCGTGGTGGATTCTTCTGCATCTGAGTAAATATCTTAAGCATCTAGTAAGAATTTCAATATTTTTAAAGTTATCTTGTGCAATTGAATAATTTTTGGATACTTTTGGTAAAAGGTTATTTCCTTTATTAGTTCATATTCTTATTTGTTACTTAGAATAGTGTAGAATTGTTTCTTGTTGTTCTACTTTATAAGTTATTCTTTAATGTTGTTAATTAGTTACTATTTTTCTTGGGTAATATATTATGAGTATGGAGTTATTAATAGAATTATTTCTTCAAGAATTTAAAACTTCGGAAAGTTTCCATTCACTATCGTTAAAGGTTATCCTTAGCATAGACTTCTTCAAACTATTTTGTTTAATTATTTTCTATAGTAGATAGACATAAAACATAAAACAATAAAAGAATGAAAAGAATGAAATCAAACAACTTTTAAATCCCAACAAATGATTGTCGGACCATTAACCCGGAGGATTATTCCATACCAAATAGGTAGGAGTCTAATTAGGCCTCATCCTTGAGTTTAATCTTTATTGTTGAGTACAGGAAATCCAATCCCCTCAACACTAGGTATTAGAAAGCATTTTTGGTTTCATAACTACTCATCCAATCTAGAAGCTATAATTGTTATATACAATCTACAAATAAAGGCTTCTATGTGGTGGTATCAGCGAAAGCAAGTTAACCACATCAATGAGAAGAGGATTTATTGGAAGCATTTCAAGAAGTATATCCAATAGCAATACCTTTCTGAGCACTACTATGACATGAAGATGCAGGAGTTCTTAGAACTCAAATTGGGAAATATGACCATGGAGTAATATGAGAATAATTGTTTGGATTTGTTGAGGTTTGTGGGATTTATTAAGGAATAAAAGGTGAAGAAACAAAGGTTCTTAAGTGAACTGCCAACATTTTATAGAGACAAGATCCAATTTGATGAACATGAGACTCTTGAAGAGACCATCAGGAAAGACACATAACTATATGATCATAATAAAGGCAAAGAATTTTTTCCATAAGTCTTATAAGGATAAGAAAAGGTACAAATTGTATCAAATGAAGAATGGATTTAAACCCCCTTTACTCAAGAACAATATTAATACATACCAGCAAATCCAACCACCTCAAAGTGGATCCAAGGTGGAAGAATACTTTGGGGAAAAGGAAAATGCAACCAATCAAATGTTGGGGATGTGAAGAAGTTTACTTGTATAGAGATTGATCTCATAAGGGAGATAGAATAAGGATTGTGCACAACATACAAGAGGCAACTATAGTGGAATATGTGGGTAGAAACATACCAAGAATATTTACAGTGTTGGAAAATCGATAGGAAGACCATCAATCAAACATGATTGGGGTTGAAAGTAAGATTTCAAATCATCATATTTCCATTTTAATTGATTCAGGAGAAATTCATAGTTACATTGCCCCTAATTTGGTTGAACAATTTAATTTGAAGAAGAGTAAACATGAGAAATCATGCTTGGTTCAACTAGCTATTGGAACCAAAAGGAACATTAATGAGATTTTTAAAGGTTTTCCATTAGATATGAATGATGTCATCACTATGGAAGATCTGAACATCATACCACTTGGATTGTACGTTGTCCTTATTGGAATGGATTGGTTGGGTGTACAACATGTTTTTCTAGATTTCCATAACAATACTTTTACTTTCCTTGATGAAGAAGGAAATCAAGGGACAATGAAAGAGATTACGGAATCTATATCTATAAGGGATATTTCATCCTTACAACTAAAGAGATGTTTTAGTGAGGGATGCCAATTGTATGTATCTCATGTGGAAGAGCCATCCAAGAGCGAGGGTCCAAGTCTTGAGGACTATCAATGTCATAGGAGTTTTCAAATGTGTTTGAAGGAATACTAGCATTACCACCAAAAGGAGATATATATTTCTCTATTTATTTAATGCATGAAGTTGCACCAATATCCAAGACTCCATACAGAATGAGTATACCAAATTGAAGGAGTTGCAAATGAAATTAGAATAATTCTTAAAGAAGGGGTATATATGCCCAAGTGTCTCACCTTGGGGAGCATCAGTACTCTTTGTGAACATGAAAGATGGAACTTTGAGGTTGTGCATTGATTGTAGATAGTTGAACAAAGTCACCATGAGGAATTAAATTTGAATGGACACCAAAGTGTGAAGAAATTTTCCATCTGTTAAAGGAATTACTTACTAGTGCAACAATTCTCAAAACTGTATATCCAAATGAATATTTTGTGGTATGTACGAATGTGTGCAAAGAGGGAATTGGTGGAGTCCTTACTTGAAAGGGATATGTGATTTGTTATGTGTCTAGAAATATTAAAGAGCATGGAAAACATTATACCACACGTAATTTAGAGCATGTCACCATAATCCATGCATTGATAATTGATGCAGGGGCACCAGCACATATTTTGAGAACGTTTTGAATTTGAAATTTAAAAACATTTATGTATCTTAAATTGGATGCGCTCCCATTTATGCTTGGTGGTATGCTCGGATGTATGCAAAGTCGGAATTGGTGGAGTCCTTACTTGAAATGGATATGTGATTTGTTATGTGTCTAGAAATATTAAAGAGCATGGGAAAAATTATACCACACATAATTTAGAGCATGTCACCATGATCCATGCATTGATAGTTGATGCAGAAGCACCATAATCCATGCATAAATGCACCAGCGTGTATTTTGAGAACGTTTTGAATTTGAAATTTAAAAACATTTATGTAATATCTTAAATTGGATGCGCTCGCATTTATGTTTTGTATTGTAATACAGATCTTGAGCATTTGCTCTCATCTGTCGCTTATGGAGGCATTTATTGTAATAAATGTAAGGTAGTTGTAGATTTTAATTCTGATAAGATAGATTAGAGTGTAGGAGGGAAAATTCTAGAAATCTCCCTCGCATATATGGTATTGTATTATTATTCTCATTATAAGAATTAGAGAGTTGTAGAGCCAGAGAATGGAAGAACAAAGATTGTAGAAGGTTGTATAAGCATATATTTGATGCTATAGAACCCATGTAAAGATGCACCTGGATTAATATAAGGAAGATTTGATCCAAATTTCATGGTGTTTTTTATGAATTATGCTTACATCTATTGAATGGTATGTTTACAGTTAATATTCAGTCTATGTTGTGCATTTGTTTCAATGTTGTGTGTATGTATGATTTCATGATTGAATGCATGAAGTCTTTGAGAGGGAGAGAATGAGTCTCAATTGTTTCTCATCCTGAGAGTTCCTTCAAGGAGTGCAGTGAAAGTACGCAAAGAGTGTGTTAATAGTTTATGAGTTTTACCTTGGAAAATCTCAGGAGAGGTATCGTTGTTCTCATACCAACAGAAGTGTGAATATAGCACAGATCTGTGCAAGGAGTGCGCAGGCAGGTCGAACTCTTATACTTTTCCAACCCAAGAAAGGGGTTGAAGGATTTATGTTGAAAGGATTGCGCAGAAGAGGAAGATGTTAGATAACCAGGAGTTATCGTGAGTGCCACAAGGAGTGTGCGCAAAGAACCCTTGGAATTATTGAGTTTGCAGTAGAAGCCAAGCTCAGAAGGGATAGAGACTTCGATGGATTTGAAGAAAAGTAAAAGGTTGAAGTCACCTCGCAGAGGTTGACCCTAGAAGAATTGATGCCAAGTCCTTTGGCTTGAAGTCATTGAAAAAATGAAACAGATGGTTGAATTTCCCAAGTCGAGAACTATCGATTCATTGTGGGTCGTTAGATCCAGTGGATCAGTGGAGGACTTGAGCCATATATCTAGCTTAGTTGGATTTTGGGAGTCGGGAGTTGGCACATTAAGGTTGTGTTACTCAAAGAGTCCTAACATCATGAAACACAAAGTCACGACGCGATCGTGGTCGTTGATCAAGAGGAAGGTGCAGGACTGACAGATCTGGTCTTGGGGAAAGGCCCCACATCGGGTTTTAGGGTTTCATGGATGTAGAGTGTTGGGTTTGTATCACGCCAATACCCCTGAAATCGTGAGCCGCGAAATACCTTTTTGAGAAAAGGTGAGTGGTCACATCAGTTGGCCACATGGCATGGAGGTTTGCGCCTTGTGCTTGTTTGCGCAGGAGTCAACCATAGAAGGACCTATGGTCGTATGTGTTGAATATTCCAGCTGGGAATCAAGGAACCAATTAGGTTCAAGGGAGATTTAGAAAGATCCTTAGACTGGGAGGTCACGCAGAACCTACCGAGGTAGGGGTGCTGCTTCAGGTGGTACCAGAGCTAACAACTTTTGTTTTATGTAGAGGGAAGACAGATGACAGTTGTGATTTGATTTCTGCGTGGATCAGATTTGAACAATGCCACCCAAAAGATGTCAAGACAGACCAATGCCCGATCCATCCGTGGAAAGGGAAATGAGAGAAATCCGTGCTCGATTAGATCCTATGGAAACAACATAGAGACGAGCTACTGATACAAGAGATGTCAGTGAAGCCGAAAGTGAAAATGAGGCTAGAGTTGAAGAAGAAGTTGTAGCCAAGATGTTGCAGAAGAACGTCTATTCAGAGTTGTTGCAACAATAGGTGCTAGAGAAAAGATGGATATTCTGATGTACGAAGGAAACTTAGACATTGAAGAGATGCTAGATTGGTTTAGAGCTCTGGATAAGTACTTTGATTATGAAGATATTGAAGAAGATAGGAAAGTAAAACATGTTGTCACTAGATTGAAAGGGCATGCAACACTGTGGTGGGATGAACTGCAGGTTGATAGGCGTTGCAAGGTAAAACAAAAAATCAAAAGATGGGATAGGATGGTAGCTAAAATGAAGGCCAAGTTTATTCCCAGAGACTATCAAATTAATCTATTTCAGAGAATGCAGAATTTGAGACAGAAGGGGATGACAGTGAAGGAATACACTGAAGAGTTTTATCGACTGAACATCAAAGCAAGTCATCACGAAAGTGATGATGAAAAAGTCGCCAGATACATGAATGGCCTGAGATATAAAATTCAAGATGAGATGAGCATGGTGACAATCAGGAATGTAGAGGAGGCTTATCAAATTTCTTTGAAAGCGGAAGAAAAATTGGCCCAAAAGCAAGGTCAAAGGGGAAGAGGTAGAAGTCAGAGCAGAGGCAGATCAATTTCCCAGGAAAGAGTACAGAAGCCCAAAGATGAAGAAAAGAAACCTCATAACCACCCAGAAAGGGGAGGAATCTCACAGAGAGGATAGTATGTCGATCGAAACACTTTTCCTCGAGAAAGAGGAAGGGGAAGAGGCAGAGGAGGTGAGATAAAATGTTTTGTTTGTGGAAAGATCAGACACAAATATTTCAGAAAAAGATATGGAGGAGGCGAAGCTCACATTTCAGAAGCTCAAAAGAAAAATGTTGAGGCAGAAGATGCAGAAGGCAGAAGATCCTTAATGATGAGGAAAATTCTCTTGAAGCCAAAGAAAGAGGTGGAGAATCCAGTGCAAAGAAACAGTTTGTTTAGAAATGCTTGCAAGACCAAGGATAGGGTATGCAAGGTAATTGTGGACAGTGGAAGCACAGATAATCTAGTATCCACAGAAATGGTGGAGAAGCTGGAATTGGAGACAATTGCACATCCGAGCCCATATAAAGTTTTGTGGTTGCAAAAAGGACATCAGGTAACAGTCACTAAACAATGTTTAGTTGAATTTAAGATAGGGGGATATAGAGATGAGATCTTATGTGATGTTATTCCCATGGATGTCTATCATATTTTGTTAGGGAGATCGTGGCAATATGACAGAAATGTTGTTCATGATGGGAGAAAGAACACATACACCTTAGAGAAGAATGGTAGAACGCATATGTTGTTGCCAATTGAAGACAAGAAGGTGAAAGCAGAAACGAGCAACACTATGCTTCTCATGAGTGGGAAGGAGCTTCTTGATGAAGTCAAGAAAGATCAAGAAATGCAGTTTGTTGTGGTAAGAAAATTGAGAATCATTTTTACCAGTACCTCAATGGATGATCTACCAGAGGAAATTCAGGAAATGTTGGAGGAATTTTCCGATATAGTGGTGGACGATTTACCTTGTTCATTGCCACCAATCAGGAGCATAAGCCATCACATCAACCTTATACCAGAGGTGAGTTTACCAAACAAGGAAGCATACAGATTGATGTCGCAGGAGAATGAATAGGTCAAGAAACAAGTCCAGGATTTGATGGATAAAGGGTTAATCAAAGAAAGCTTGAGTCCATGCGATGTACCAACTGTGCTAAGTCCAAAAAAGGATGGTGGATGGAGGATGTGTATAGACTCGAGAGATATAAATAAAATCACCATCAGTTATAGATTTCCTTTACCGAGGATGGATGACTTGATGGATTGCTTGAGTGGACCAAAGTTTTTTTCAAAAATTGATTTGAAAAGAGGATATCATCAAATTAGGATGAGGGAAGGTGATGAATGGAAGACAGCATTCAAGACGAATGAATGGCTTTTCATGTTGTTTGGTTTGATGAATGGACCAAGTACTTTTATGATATTGATGAACGAAGTCTTGAAAGATTTCATTAGAAAATTTGTAATTGTGTATCTTGATGATATACTGGTCTTTAGTAAGACTGAGGAAGAGAACTTGAGACACCTAAATCTAGTGATGAGGAGGTTGGAGCAAGAGAATTTGTTGATAAATTTGAAGAAGTCGTCTTTCATGAAGAAAGAACTCATTTATTTGGGTTTTGTGGTCTCTTCGAATGAGTTGAATATGGATCCGAAAAAGGTAAAGGAGATCAAGAATTGGCCATCGCCAAAGAATATCTTTGAAGTCAGAAACTTCCATGGATTAGCTATTTTTTACAGGAAGTTCATCCAAAATTTTAGTGGAATTTATACACCAATGATGGACACAGTCAAGAAGAGACATAAATATTTTCATTGGATAGAGGAAGCAGAGAAAAGTTTCAAGTTGTTGAAGGAGAAGATAATTGGACAGCTAGTTCTGGTTCTGCCAGACTTTAGTAAGACATCTCAAGTGAGATGTGACGCAAGTGGATTTGCGATTGGAGAAATCTTAAGTCAAGACAACAGGTCGATTGCATACTTCAGTGAGAAGTTGTACAATGCAAAGAATAATTATTTCACGAAATGTTTGATTCTGCAGGAGTTTCGTGTGAAGACCTTAGGTTTTGATAGCCTTAAGGATATGTACAGAGATGATTCAGATTTCAAGGATGCTTATGAAGCATGCGAGAATCCTGTCTTAAGAGACAAAATCCAATGGATTGAATATATGGTTTAGGATGGACTATTGTTCAAAGTAAATCAGTTGTGTATTCCGAAGGGTTCTATGAGAGAAAATCTTCTAAAGGAAAAACATAGTGGAGGATTGCCTGGACATTTCAGCCATGACAAAACATTCGTGCAATTGAATAGTTTATATTATTGGCCATAGATGAGGACATATGTCAAGAAATTTGTCAACAAATGTAGAATTTTCTAGCGCGCAAAGGGGAAAAGACAGAATACAGGATTGTATCAACCGTTTCCAGTGCCAGAGAGGTTGTGGGATGCGGTAAGCATGGATATTGTGTTAGGACTGCCAAGGACACGGAGGGGTTTTTATTCCATATTCGTAGTAGTCGATCAATTTTCAAAAATGGCACATTTCATTCCATGTCAAAAAACCAGTAATTCAACTCACATTGCAAACCTATTTTTCAAAGAAGTTGTTCGACTTCATGGCTTACCTAATAGTATTGTTTCAAATCAAGATACCAAATTTGTTAGTCATTTTTGGAGGACGCTATGGAAAAAGTTGGGGACAAATCTATCTTTTAGCTCAGCATATCACCCTCAAACGGATGGGCAGATAGAGGTAGTGAATCGGATTTTGGGGGACTTGTTGAGAAGTTTAGTAACTGAACACCATACACAGTGGGATCAAATTATGCAGCAAACCGAATTTTCATATAACGACTCACCGAATAAAAGCACGAGACAGAGACCATTCCAGATAATGTATGGAATGCAGCCAAGGGGAGTATCTGAGTTGAGGGACTTAGAGAAGAATGAATTCATAAGTGTTGGAGCTGAAGACTTTGCAGGAGAGATGCAAGAGCTCCATAGAAAAATCAGAGAGCGGTTAAAGAATTCTAACCAGGAATACAAGCGTAGAGCAGATCATCACAGAAGAGAACTTCAATTTGAAGTGGGATATTTGGTCTTAACTCACCTGAGGAAAGAAATATTCCCAAGGGGAATGTATAATAAACTGAAAATGAAAAAGATGGGGTCGTGTAAAATCATAAGGAAATTCGAAGCAAATGCTTATGAGATCGAATTGTCAGATGATGTGGGCATATCACCCATATTCAATGTAGCATATTTGTACCCTTACAGAGCAGATGAACTGGATGGAGCAGAGAATCAGAAAGAAATTCAATGGGTTAAACAAATGCATGTAGCTGAAAAGCTGCAGATGGAAAGGAAAATTGACCAGAGAGTTAGCAAAAAGCCCCGAAGGAAGAAAAATTTTGAGTATTTGATAAAATTGAAGGGACGCCCAATTGAAGATGCCAGTTGGGAAAGCGAAGCAGAGATCCAGAAACATGAACAGACTGTGCAGGAGCTCATGGATAGGATTCCATGAATTTTTTAGCTAAGGGAGTATGATGCAGGAGCATCGTAAGCACGTGCCAGAGGAAGACAGCTGGAAATGCACCAGTGTGTATTTTGAGAACGTTTTGAATTTGAAATTTAAAAAAAATTATGTAATATCTTAAATTGGATGTGCTCACATTTATGTTTTGTATTGTAATACAGATCTTGAGAAGTTTCACTCATTTGTCGCTTATGGAAGCATTTATTTTAATAAATGTAAGGTAGTTGTAGCTTTTAATTTTGAGAAGATAGCTTAGAGTGTAGGAGGGAAAACTTTGGAAAGCTCCCTGGCATATATGGTATTGTATTATTATTCTCATTATAAGAATTAGAGAGTTGTAGAGCCAGAGAATAGAATAACAGATATTGTAGAAGGTTGTATAAACAGATAGTTGATGTTATAGAACCCATGTACAGATACACCTGGATTAATATAAGGAAGCTTTGATCCAAATTTCATGGTGTTTTTTTATGAATTATGTTTACATCTATTGAATGGTATGTTTACAGTTAATATTCAGTCTCTTTTATGCATTTGTTTCAATGTTGTGTGTATGTATGATTTCATGATTGAATGCATAAAGTCTTTGAGAGGGAGAGAATGAGTCTCAATTGTTTCTCATCCTAAGAGTTCCTGCAAGGAGTGTAGTGAAAGTTTGCAAAGAGTGCGTTGACAGTTTATGAGTTTTACCTCAGAAAATCTCAGGATAGGTATCGTTGTTCTCATACCAACAGAAGTGAAAATATAGCATAGAGTCGTGCAAGGAGTGTGTAGGCAGATCGAACTCTTATACTTTTCCAACCCAAGCGAGGGGTTGAAGGATTTGTTTTGCAAGGATTGCACAGAAGAGGAAGACGTCGGATAGTCAGGAGTTATCGTGAGTGCCACAAGGAATGTGCACAAAGAACCCTTGGAATTATTGAGTTTGCAGTAGAAGCCAAGCTAAGAAGGGATAGAGACTTCAAGAGATTTGAAGAAATCAGAAGGTTGAAGTCACCTCGCAGAGGTTGACCCTAGAAGAATTGATGCCAATTCCTTTGGCTTGAAGTCATTGAAAACATGAAACGGACAGTTGAAGTTCCCAGGTCGAGAACTGTCGATTCATTGTGGGTCATTAGATCTAGTGGATCAACGAAGGACTTGAGCCGTAGATCTAGCTTAGCCATATTTCGGGAGTCGGGAGGTTGATCATTAGGGTTTTTTTACACAAAGAGTCCTAACATTGTGAAACATGAAGTCATGACACAATCGTGATCGTCGATCGAGAGGAAGGTGCAGGACCGTCAGATCTGGTCTTGGAGAAAGGCCCCACATCGGGTTTTGGGGTTTTGTGGATGTAGAGTGTTGGGTTTGTATCACACCAATACCCTCGAAATCGCGAGCTGCAAAATACCTTTTCGGGAAAAGGTGAGTGGTCACATCAGTTGGCCGCGTGGCATGGAGGTCGCACCTTGTGCTTGTTTGCGTAGGCGTCAACCATAAAAGGACCTATGGCCATATGTGTTGAAGATTCCAACTGGGAATCAAAGAACCAATTAAGTTCAAGGGAGATTTGGAACGATCCTTAGACCAAGAAGTCACGCAGAACCTGCCCAGGTAGGGGTGTTGCGTCAATAATGTAGAGACATTATTTAATGGAGTGGAAATTTAAGTTAAGGATAGACCACAATGGAATAAAGTATTTATTTGAGAAACAATCTTTAAATGTCAAGCAAAGAAGATGGTTGGAATTTCTTAGTGAGTATGAATTTGATATCAAATATATCAGATAAAAAGGGAACAAGGTTGTTGATACACTCAATAGAAGGATACATCCAATACATGTTACAACCATTAGCATGTGAAAATCATATTCGAGAAATAGAATTTTGGAATATCGTATGTCATATGAGCATACCTATAGGTAAAACAATTATTTTTAGCAAGAAAATGTACAGCCGAAAAATGACGATTATGAGTTGGAAGAAGATGGAATTTCTATGTATAAAAATAGAGTGTATGTTCCTAATTCGTATGAATTAAGGACATTAGTACCAAAATAAATGCATAATGTTCCATATGTTAGAAATCCTAGCTACCAAAAGACAATTGCAACAGTAAGAAGCCAATACTTTTGGCCATGTTGGCAGCCAACCCAATTTTTTTTTATTACTCTCGAAAGCTGCCTACACCCCTTGCGGTATCATGACAAATCATTGTCGCATTGTATTAATGGACATGTGTCTCGTTTTTTTTCAACCATTACAATTCAATTTCGACTCAGTTTTCACAATTGCAAATGTGAAAACACCTATCTTGTTGATTATACTGTCGTCGTCTTTTGATTTGTTGGTTGATACTTGATCACTGGTTTATCGTATGATTGATAAAGGTTTTACAAGACTTATGTTCTTGATCATTGTCTTACCTTGATTACGCATTTGGATATATTCCACCATTAAACCTTTGGGCATGAAAGTTATTGATTTTATTTATGAAAATTATAACGTATTTGCTCATATTGTTTTATCCTTGTTATGGTTTTCATTTGATTATCATATAAAAAAAATTGCATTATGTGGCTCTAAGGTTTTGGAATACAAACGCATGTGATATACACCAACTATAATGGCAAGTTTGTAAAGGTATGATAACTATGGTTTTGATGTCGCATAAGTTGACCTTATTCGATTTTGGGAAATCGATTCTTGGCATACTATGCTTGCAAAGCAGATTATACGATGAGTATAAAACCCC
>ML803334.1:72153-107722 GCA_009831015.1 Picea engelmannii | reverse complement strand
TGAAACTCTGGCGCTGGATATACAAAGCAATTGAGAGATTTGGCTAATTTATAGTGAATGAAATTATGAGTACTGCCAGAATCAATTAGGACTATTACCTTTTTCTTTTTGATGTATCCTTCGATCTTGAGGGTTTGAGGAGTCCTAATTCCAACCAATGCATTACATAATATCGTGGGAGTCAACTCTTCAAACGGAATTGCTTCTACGTTTTCATCTTGAGATGGTTCTTGTTCTTGTTCTTCTTCCTCTTCACAATCAATGTAGAATAATTTCTTCTCACCCCGCTTATGTCCCTTACTATACTTGCTATCACAATTAAAGCATAAACCTTTTGCTTTTATTTCCTCCAATTGTTGAGGTGTCAACCTTGTAGGTTGAGGTGTTTTAGAAGAAGGAGCATTATTCTCTCTATAGATGTTAGGATTGGTCCTTCTAGTAGCCATAGTCATATTTTTACTTTCAACAATTCTTGCCACCTTAAATGCATTCTCAGATGATTTGGGTTCCCAAAGGCAAACCTCATGTTGAATGTTATCCTTTAAAGTTCCTATGAATACATCAATCACGTGCTCATATGGAATATATGTTACCTTTATATTCAATCTTTGGAAGTTCTCAATGTGCTCGGTAACTATTTGCTTGAGATTTATCAATTGGCTAAATAAGGTATTTTTCCTTGTATCCTCATAGTGTGCTATCATTTCTTCCGTGAAAATTGTCCAAGTGACGAGTGATTTGCGAGACCAAAGCCATCGATACCATACAAATTGATTGGGTTCTAAATATAAAGAAGAAATTTGTACCTGTTTTGTATGCGGCACATTATGTAGATCAAATAATTGCTCCATCTGAAGTATCCATGTGATTGGGTCCTTGCCATCAAACTTCCTCATATCAATCTTAGGAACGTGGTTGGTCTTCAACCCAAAGTCGGAGTTTCTCCATTCTTGATTCAACTTCCTTATGTCCTCATCATGAATTTCATGGAATACATTTTCACTTTCAGGTGTCCTCTCTATTAGGAATTTTTCAATCCTTCCATGATCTCCCCTTTTAAACCATCCATCTTAGTATCCAACTTAGCTTCCATTGAATCCATCATCTCTTGTAGTTCATATTTGGTTACTGTCTTATTTTTTAAATCATTTATGTCCCTACGCATTTCTTCACCTTCATCAAGAGTCCAAGTAGGATTGTCTGGAGGCTTATTTGGTGTAGAAGTTCCCTTTTGTGGTGGTATGTTGGCCAAGTATCACTTTAAACCTTGATTTTGAGGTGGTTCTGCTAAACAATATTCTTTTTATTGTATCTCCAAAATTTAGGCCCTTTTGAGTATAAACTTTTATTTTATGTAGGTCTTTGATATTTCTTCTCTTCAATGCCACAGGTCTAATAAAAATTGGATGTGCCAAGTGGAATTTACGATAACTTCCCCGCAACTTGCGAATTTTTGGACTTTCCAGGAGATCTAACTTGTATAGCGTTCCCCACGCAAACTTATTGATATTAAATTCTGAAACTCATACCAGAACTACTACAGGCTGTCCATTATCCAATGCAACTAGTCTCACTCAATTTGGATACTCTAGGGATAATTTATGATTGTTTTACCTAGAACACCTGCTTGAGACTAGTCAATAGGACTAGTCAGATACCTTATCTTCCACAGGGTGTATCTACAAATTTAAGATGACCCAGAAGCTAAAATTGCTACCACAAATACCTTACTAATTTCTGAGAATATCCTTTGGAGTTCAGGGTCTGAAACATTACAGAAAATATTTATAGCGAAAATTCTGCAATGACTCAATTCAGGATGATTCCAAAACCCTATCTTACAAAGGTTGTATCTCCGAAAGTATAAGGCATCAGGAGATTATTAAATTTTAACCCAACGTACCTTGATTTGTCTACTAAATATCCTCCAAGTCGTTCCTTTTGAATAGTTGTATAAAAACCGTTATATCAAAAATTCCACGGTGTCTCAAATGTAGCAGCGAAACCCCAAGACCTTGAGCTCTGATACCATATGTTAAGAACCAAATATCAATATAGCATAGAAAAACCTCAAAATAAGTACTCAACGCCTTGAGAAAGAGAGAATTTCATATAACAAGCCTCTTCGAGGGGGCAACCTCCTTTTACCCCACATAAATGTTCAAGTACAAGATGATTCCAAATGAAAATGTCTCCTTGGTATATATAGGAGACTAGGAGGTATAATTACAACTAATGGAATAAAGTCAACATAAATAAAATAACATTACTAATGTAATATGCCCCAATTAAGGGGTAATGAGCCAATATTAGGGCTTAACATAGGGCTTGGGAGTCCATATCCATGGATTATATGTCTAGTCTACCTTCAACCAAGCATGGTAATGATTGTGCCTTCATGGTCATTGATCGATTCTCTAATATGGCAATTTTGGCACCCTACAAGAAGAGCATCATAGTTGAGGCCAAGGTTAAGATAATATGTGAACGTGTTTGGGTTCATTTTGGGTTTCTATGGACCATTATTTCAGATAGAGATAGTAGGTTCTTGAGTAATTTTTGGTCCAGCCTATGATCGATGATGGACACCAAGTTGACCAAATTGACTTCCTTCCACCCACAGACTAATGGAAAAACATAGGTAGTCAACAGGATGATTGTCCATATCCTGAGGATGTACAATTCCAAACATCCATGCACATGGGATGAGAAACTTCCTTATGTTCAACATATCTACAATAAATCCCTCCATAGCTCTATTGGCCACAACCCTTTTTAGGCGTGCTTTGGGTTCCATCCATTGGCCCCCATTGACATAGCTTTACCCATTGCAATTGCACATGAAGAGTCTTCCCATGATCAGAACAAGGTTTATCGGGAAAATTTGTTGAGATAATCTAGCATATCCAACAAAAAGTTTAGTATATTTTGCAGAAATCCAATGCCAAGTACAAGCAGCATGACGATCAGCATCGGGTACCACACAAGTTTCATGTAGGAGATAAGGTATGGTTTCATTTTATGAAAGAGCGCCTCATAGGACCCCATCAGAAGATCTTCCCACTCTGATACAGGCCTTACACCATCACCAAGGCTATGGATGAGAATTATTTTGAATTAAGTATTCCCCCTTTCCTTGTCTTGCACCCAGTATTTAATGTTTAATCGATTCAACCATATTTACCACCTCTCCTGGACACTTTGGACACGGCCAAGCATTGGGCCCTTAAAATAAATCAATCTTGATTGCATTGAATAGGAGAAAATTGATCAAATCATGGACATGAAGACTAAGGACACCCACCAACATAACATCCAACTTTATCGGGTTATCAAGGTAGGGAAGCTTCTTCACCAGGGAAAGTGGCTCACCAGGAGTCATATTCAGCAAAATTTTCCCCATATGATGGATGAAATTCATGCAATGGGTACCATTTCTTCCTAAGGAAGGAGGATTGATCCAAGTGGATATTGGTGGCCACCCACCTGTCCCACTAATTTAGAATGGTTCCACATCTTGGTAGTTTTTCTACAGTTTTTAGGGTCCCAAACTTCTAGGACAATTTTGAGGCCCTAAACGGTGTTTTTTTGGTGCAACAGAGCCTAGCATATAGGTAAAATTAGATGCTAGGATGAACAGAATGTGTACTCTTAGGATAGACCTTTCTGACAAAGTATTGATCACCCCAAATGAAGATCATATGCAAAAATTTTGCCCCTTGGGAAGTTGACGTATCAACTAACCACATCGGGGCCCACAAAAATTTTGGCACTTCATCTTCTGGGGTTAGAGCTTTAGATTTTTAGGGTTTTATCATTGATGATTTATGTTAAAATTCATTTTTTGTCCTCTTTGTAATCAGCTTCTTGTGAAAGGGCGTAGTCATCAAATATTTCTCTTCATAGATAGCTACCACCGTTCTAGCTAGCTTGTGTGATTTTCATTTTACGGTCTATTGTATTCCAGACAATCATTAATAGAATCTAAGTTTAATTATGTTACTTTTTTTCTTGCAATATCTCTATCTGTTTCCTTTTTATATATATAACTTCATTTTTTTCTCAATATAATCCATATAAATCCCCTCATAAAGGCAACTTCCTTCACCCCTATCAAGGATAAAAGATGAAGGAACTTGGATTCAATGAGTGGCTTAGTAAAAATATCTACAACATGATCTTCTAAATTTTGAAATTGTAGTTCAATATCTTTATCATGAAGGATATGTCAGGTGCATTGAATATGGACCTCAATGTGCTTGATTAATTGGAGGTTAGCCTGATTTCAAACAATGTAGATGGCACTCTAACTGTTGCACCAAAAAGTTGTAGAATGATACTAGGGAAAACCAAACTTTGTGAGAAATTCTTGAATCCAAAAAACTTCTCATCTACATTAACAACACCTTGGCACACTCCCTCTGTAGAAGAAAGAGAAATAGCATTCTAATTTTTTCTATACCAATTGATATTTTTGCTAAACCAAGTGATAGAAGCTAAAGTAAGGTTGAAAATATAATTATAAGTGGACATATCATCATCATTTTCACCTACCCAATCATAATATATATCTTAATAAGGAAGAGGAATCCCCTTCAGTATACTCAAGGCCAAACTAATAAGTACCCCAAATGTATCAAAGAATATTATTTTTTGCCTTCCAATGGCTATCATGAGGATCTTGCACAAAGTGAGACTAAACCAATAGTACAAGAGAGGTGCGATCAAGTATGGGTCAAGTACATAATACTTCCTACCAATTGTCTATACAAATTAGGATCAACCTTAGGAGTTTAAATCTTGGTAGAAAATTTGACCCAGGACTAAAATGGAGTAGGGACAAACTTGCAGTCTTCCATGTGAAACCTGTGAAGAATGTTAAGAGAATACTTAAGTTGGGAAATAAAGGTCTCTTTTTTTGGATAAATGGATTTGAAGACTGAGGAAGTAGTGAAGAAGGCCCAATTCTAAAACCTCCAACTAGGTCATAATACTATACTTCACATAGTTCACTTGATGGTGATTATTGTCATTGATAAGTAGGTCATCGACATAGAGAACAGGAATGAGGATGTCACCATTTACATTTTAGTGTATACATTAGGATTGGATTGACACCAAGAGAAACCAAAACCAAGAAAAATAGTGTCCATCTTTTCATATCAAGATCAAGGAGCTTTCTTGAGACCATAAAGTGACTTATTGAGGCAACAAACAAGAGAGGACTCATCCCTAGAAAACCTGGGAGGTTGTTCCATGTAGATTTATGTTAACACCCAAAACTTTTTCACCTAGACCAAATTACCTATGTTTACTAAAACACACCACATACACTATGAGTCCCACTCATTTTACCCATTCCATATAATTTTACATCATTATGACCTAAGAAAACACATTTTTTAAGGTCATAAAACCCCATGTTTGCTATTTTCTCTTGAAAAATCCAAAAGGTAAAATAATTAAATAAAATAAAGTAGTTACTCAAAAACCCTAAAAGTAATTTTTAAATTTCATATGGTCAAACAATATTTTTTTATTATGACCATGCAAGGGGTTAACCACTATTTTTCTTATAAATACCAAGGTGTCACTCCATTTCCATATCCTCCCATCCAAAGTAAGTAAATGCTACTGAATTTTCTCTAGCCCTCAAGACACCCATTGTTCTTGATTAGATGTTTTGGAAATAGCCATAAGGAGAGGAGATCAGCCACATGCATCGGGAAGCAAAAAGAACCCTCCCAAGGAGGAGGTGAAGGAGCAAATTTCTCGAAAGATTTTCTCCATGGGTGTTGTATTATTTTTCCTCCCATTGGGTAATGAAATATTCTTTCATTTGTAATCAACTTCCCATTCATACCTTATTTTTATTGTTTCTATTGTTTATTTATTTATTGAATGACACAAGTTGTAGAGTGAAAGACTCAAAGTAGAGTTAGGGTTTCTATCTATTTGTTTCATTATTTTCTCTTTTATCTCACTAAAACCACTAGATCTAGGAATTTTCTAACCCTTGTCATATATTTTTAATAACAATATTTTATTCATTCAAGTCCCCATGTAGAAATGCATTTTTATGTCCATCTAATGTACTGCATAACCTTGAGAAGCAACAAATGAAATAACAAGTTAGATTTAATCCATCCTTGCAATAGGGGAAAACATTTCTCAGTGATCAATACTTTAAAATTAAGAGAAACCTTTGGAAATAAGGTGAGCTATTGAATTTTCATAAAAAGATGGAAGCTCTGGGTGCTTCACGGCACCTCTGCGGCTAGGGTTAAACCCTAGCCGCCCTCCCCTCTGCAGCTCGGCCTCTTGGCCGCAGCTGCCCTCTCTGCAATGGCCGCAACTCCCTCTTCAACGACCGTAGCTCTCTCTTCAATGGTGGCTTCCTCTCATCCAGCCATGCGCGGTTCCTCTCCAACACGGCTCCTCTCCAACGACGGCTTTGCCCATCACGGTTCTGCAGATCAGCTATGCTCGGTTCCTCTCGCCCCCGGCCCTTCGGGTAGCATCCCAACTTCCTACAGTGAGGTTGTTAAATCAGAAACCTTAACTCGCTCCTTCCCTTCGGTCTGCTTGGTTAAAGAAGCTCCAGCAATCTCTCTTCTCATGGGCCAGGAAGCTGAAGATGAGGAAGATTACTTTCGGGAAAATACTTTAATCTCTCGGTTCAATGGACTTTGGTCGTGGCTTGTGGATCTCAATGGCTGGATCTCAGCCCACTAGAAGCCTCTCATCAAGGAAGATTTGTTCATTCACCCCTGCCCGAACGGTTTCTTTATTGCAGAGTTTGATCTGGCAGCAGATCGGGATTTGATCCTAGCCTCTTGCCCCTGGTTTTGGGGAAACTCAGGTTTGTGCATGATGGTATGGACTCCTTGCTTCAATCCTCTGAATACTGTTCTTTCTTCTGCTCCAGTTTGGGTCAAACTCCCGAATCTTCCCTTGCATTTTTGGGGCGAAACTTCTCTTCGCGATATTGGATCAACATTAGGAAAGTTTTATTTTGCAAGCAAAGAAACTAGAATCCATATAACCACCTCTTATGCTAGAATCTGCGTGGAAATGGACTTTAGTAAAGGGTTTCCAGCAGAAATTATTTTGGGTTGCAAAAACTACACCTGGACCCAAAAGCTAGACTATGAAAGAATCTCACTGCGTTGCAGGGCTTGTTTCGAAACAGAGCATACAGCAGCTCAATGCACCAAGGGAAACAGGAAAGCGGGAAAACAACAACGCAAATGAACCTGGTGGGAAGACTCCAATGAAGATCATCAACTAATTACTACAAACACCCGAAAATCTTCTTTAGAATCAGACCCTCCGAGCCTTGACTCCAAAGGCACTTCCAAGAACGTCCCTCATCCGAAGAGTAAAGCTTCAACTTCTCTTGATCTGGGAATAGAAAGTATTAAGGCTTCAGACACTCCTGCTACAAGAAAAGAAAGCAAAGTTATTTTCAGCCCCCCAGCTCCTTCAAGTTGGGCAGACGAGGCCGATAAAGATGATAAAGATGAAGCAGCATTGACATCCCCAAAGAAAACAAGTCCCCCGGACCAGGGAAATATGGGGATAATTGATTCAACATCAATATCACTACCTGCCAAATAAGGTTGGATAACAGTTGAGAAGAGGAAAAAGACACCACCAGAAACACAACCAATGACGACCAGAAGTCGATCCGGAAAGAAAAAATAATCAAGAGTTCCTTTAGGCAACTATTAGGCTGACGGACATATGCTGAAAAAGTATTTTTTTGAACAGAAGCTGAAACACAGCGCTGGAATAGATGTTGAAACACAGTGCTGGAACAGTTGCTGAAACAGTGCTGGAACATACGCTGAAACACCGCCGTGCTGAAACAGATCAGAGACATGTGCTGAAACAACGATGAGACTTATGCCGAAACAGTGACTGGAGTTTCGGCACTCAAATGTAACTCAGTTCTATTAGAAGACGTACAGGAACTAGTTCAGATCACTAGTCTATAGCTATAGAAGTAGAATTATTCAGAAAGATAGACCCGAAGAAATTCGAGGCCATTTTGTAATCGGATCTGTGGCTAGCCCACCCCATTAATATAATCTTTAACCATTTCTGTTAAAAAAAAAAAATAAGGTGAGCTATTGAAAACTTTTTATCTAGATTTTATCTAGATCCACTTGCAAGGAACAATTTTGTGGCCTTCAATGGGATGAATAATATCCCAACAGACATTTTTCAATAAGGAATGCATTTTTTCTTTCATAACTTCTTCACATTCAATCATAGCACTTTCTTCTTTATAAGTTTGAGGATATATATTCTTGATGTTATTAGCAATAATAGATAAAGAAATGGGATGAAAGTAAGAGTGAGTCCTATGAGAATCAATCAGAACACCAACTAAAGTATCAGCAGCATCCCTTATACTCTATACCTATTTTGGAAGAGGAGTAGCTTGAGGTGTACAATCATCAGACTAAAAATACGGAGAAGGAGGATTTAGAAACTTTACTACATGCTCATCATCTAAAGAAGAAGGATCATCATCAAAAAAGGATACAAGTCCTAGAGAAGTAGAAGAAAAGAGAAAAATAGTAAAGAAAAAGATGTTTGCATGTAGTCCAAGGAATGTTCATAAAATCAAACATCTCATCGAAATACAATCTGTAAATTGTGAGGTACAAATAGTCAATAGGCTTTAACATCTTTAGAATAGATAACAAAGATACATTGTTCAGTTTTAGGTTTCATTTCTTTATGCTTTTCATCTAGAATATGGGTCCAAGGTTCATAGCTAAACACTTGTAAATGACTTCCAGCAAGCTTGATCTTAAACCAAGCTTCTTCTAGAGTTACATGTATTATTTCCTTAGTAGAAGTACATTTCAAAATGTAATTAACAGAATTGATTGCTTCAACACAAAATTGAGTAGCTACATTTTTAGATTGAATCATACAATTTTCCATTTCTTGAAGTGTGTGATTTTTGCATTCATCAATTCCATTGTGTTTTGGTGTGTAGGGCACAGTGTTTCATTTGAATGTAATGTGTTGATAAAAAATCAATGATTTTTTATTGACACATCCCCTACCATTATCAATGTGAATTCTCTTGATTATATGTCCAAACTAATTTTCGACCAATTCTTTGAAAGTGAAAAAAAGATTGAAAACCCCACTTCTTTATTCTAATGAAATAAACCCATGTGCACCAACTATAATCATAAATGAATGTGACAGTGTACCATGCACTTAAAAACTATGGAGTGGGGAATGCTCCACTTATGTCACTGTGAACCAATACTAATGGTGTTTGTGCTTGACATCACGGGTCGAATTGAAATGGATTTGTGTGATGCTTACCTAATACAAAACCATGACACACACCATTATTGCAAGAGGAAAGGGGTGGGTCAAGCACCATTTGGTGCTTTGAGAGTTGTTGCATATAGTGGTAGTTCAAATTACCAAATCGTTCATGCCAAAGTTTTCTCAAGTCAGCAACGTGAGCAATGAAGAAGGCGGTAGATGATGAGTGTTCAAAGTTGTCAAACTTGTATAGCCTTGAAAAATCATTAACACATCTAGGCGATATTACATGATTTCAATATTTTAAATATCTAATTACCACATTGTGAGGTGAAAACTTAGCATTTTTTCCATGACATGAATGAATGATTTGAAAAATTGAAAGCAATTTGGCTATGAAAGAAGGAACAAAGAAGACATTGCTAATTTTCCCATTAGTGAGATCAGTTGTTCTTGCTCCTACAACATCTATAGGAGAACTATCACCAACAAAAATTTGTTGAATTAGACAATCATCAATACTAGAAAATAAATCCCTATGATTAGAGGCCCTTGAGTCTAAAATCCACACATTTTTATGTTAACATTCCACTGCAGAAAGAGCATGAGGATTAGAAGGAAAACAAGAGGAAGAATCCAATTGAATATTGAAATTCTTCATGGCTACTTCGAACTCTTCCATCTTCTTCCAACAATGTGTATCTCAATGACCATATTTTCCACAAAAATAACAGGTCCTAGGTGGCTTATTTTCCTTTGATTTGGCTCCCTTATGCAACTATGAAGGTAGAGGAGTCATTGTAGGAGACTTAGTAGCCTTAGGTGGTTTTGATCCTTTGGATTGCCTCTTGAGGGGTTTATTTCCCTTGTTGTTGTGAACAAACAAACCTTTCTATTTTGAACTTATATCAAATACACCTATGTACAAGCACTTGTCTTCCTCATGTGTTAGTTGTTCACAAAAAATATCAAAAGGAATAATATAATTTGCAACTAATGCATCTCTTGTGGAATAAAAGGTAAACACAAAAATATCAAAAATATATTTCATCTTCAAAAGAATAATCACAATTGTTTGATCATCTAGCTTAACGATTGCGCAAAGCATCAAGTTGAAGTCTTAAGAGCTTGAATTTAGAAATTTAATATTCAATTTCAAAGAATCATGTTAGATCAAGAGAAATGAGATGCTTTTCGACTAATGAGCACTAATTAAATTGGTTTTTCCTAAGAGATGTTCAAATTTGAACCATGCTTCCTATAGTATATCAAGGGTCGAAATATGAAATTTCACATCCTTATATATGGACATGCCAATAAGGCATCTTGCTTCATCATTATGATTTAACCATTTCATGGGACTCGCATTATCTAATAGTGCAGTGTATATCCCAATTGTGATTTGATAAATGCCTTTACTTACGAGTAGATCCTCGATGTAGGATTTCCAAGAGTAATAATTGGTGCATGTCAAATGAATATCATTAAGGTTATCAACCTTTATTTAAATAAAAAATCTAAGAGAATAATGAAATGAAATAAAATACACCATTTTGTAGAGATTTCCAAATAGCTAAATTTTTAATAAATAAATAAACAATGAGACTCAAAATTAACTTGTATGAGAAAGTTATGTCCCTAAAAAAATTTCAAAATGAGGCCCATCCTTTTTGTAAAAAATGAAAATTCAACAACATCAAATAGAAAAATAAACTTAAAACCCCTATGCCACCACAAAGACAACTTGGAAATACACATTTAAAAAAAAGCACTGAAATTTGAGGTCAAATGAAAAAGTTAAGTCAAAGTGAAAATGGCCTTCAAGATCCAAATGTGAAACCCCATAGGGTACCTTGAAGCACCAAGTGGCAGTCCCAAAGTGGTCCATGTGGCATTGACTATACATGTTGAGGTTGTAGACACTAATGCAGCACCTTTTTGTAAGGACGCATTTAATTCCTTAATGTCCTTGATGTTTTTGGTGGCACAAGGCTATGTGGTTGTATGTGTTGCAGTCAATGTAGAGAAGGGTTCATGTGGTTGGTTCAAAGGTGTATGGTGGTTTAAGTTATATGTTCCATTGGTAATTTGAAGGTGAACACAATGAATAGAGTAGGAAAGGGCATTGGCGGTGGAGGCGTTGGTGATGGAAAGTTGTCGATGAGGGTGTTGGAGGGTCGACCTAGGGAGTAGGGGCACTAATGGAAGGTATATATAAGTAAGGGAAGTGTAGGAAAGTAATTAAGGTTGTTGATGGTGGTATTAAGGAGTGTCAATGGATAGGTATTTGGAAAGAAGAGTGAGAAACCACTAGTGGGAGGAGGTGATGGAATAGAGGCCGCAATGAAAGGGAACTATTGGAAAATAGGACTCACTAGAAAAGATGCAAAGAAAGGCATATAAGGGAGTACATCCCTATAAAGAAATGGCCAAAAAATACACAAGGTACGATGTAGTTTTAAAAAATGATTTTTTAATAAAAATTTTGAAATTTTCCAAAAAATACATTACAAAACCCCAAGTAGATGATAAAATGTGAAAATATAGAGCATCCAAAACATAATTTCATTGAAATGAGAATCATTCCTATATAATTTGGTCACTCCAGACCTGATCGTGTAGTCAGATTTTCTCCAAAAAACACCAGAATATTTGGATATGAAAAGTGCCCACATCATTGGTTTGAAAAAGCTAGTGATTTAGCATGTTCAAAAATCGAAGTTTACTCTAAAGCCACTCGGATACTGTGTTTGAAATTGCACATGGTCATAGGATCACAGAAGAATAGAAAACTCATGAACGATACAAAATATACATGGTAAACCCCTCGAAAGAGAAATATCCATGGAGCAAGAGAGAAATATCAATTATTTATCAATCAACTATGTATAATGAGGACATGAAATTGTTTTTATATAGTAGATGTTTGCATGTTATTCGCTTGTTTATTTTTATTTCATTAAACCAAAATTCAACTAGTTGTGCTTAAAATAGAAAGAAGCTCTAAATTAAGCTTACTTGAACTTGGGATCCATCAATGGTTGTGTTTTTCCTGAGATTGTTCTAGGCTCAAAGAACAGTGTCAAGGCATCTCAAAGAAATGTTTCAATTGATAATAAAACCTCAATGCCCTAGTTTTAAATATAGGATTTCAATAATAATTACCAAAAATATAAAGAGGAATGATCTCATTCACTAAGTTCTTTTAATCTTCATAAGTATGGAAGCATAATTAAGATGAACAAAATTGAAACAAAAAGATATGTATCCAATAAATATAAATATTACTCTTTGTCCAATAGAAGAAATAACAGTGAATTTGTCTGTGTCACGGTATTATTTTAAAAATATAAACAAAATATCAAGGTACAAGTCTTGTTTTTTTTTGTTTTGCTAGTTTTTTCGTGACCTGCGAGACTAGCTTGTGGCTTGAGAAACCATGACTTAGGGGCATCTAAGCCGTCAAAATCACACAGGAATCGCACCCGACCTGAGCCACACCAGCCTTTAACATGGTTGGATTTTTTGTCCCCGTAGATTTCGAACCGGTGACTTAACATCACAGAGTGCCTTAACAGCACACTTCATCACTGACTGTGATACACCTCGGGGACAAGTATAGGTCTTATTTTACTCACAATAAAACAAAGGAAATTATGTACCCAGATAATTGTTTTGAAACTTACTGCAGTGGAAGTTATACCAAATTGCATCACTTATAACACTGGCAAACTAATTTGAAGAAAATGATTCATGAAGACATATGAAAACATGAACAAGAAACACATAAACTCATGATATGACATCAAGGAATCTATTTCTTTATGTAAATAAAAATATATATTGAAAAGATTTAATATGATTCGGGCCTCAAAAAGTCCCCTTTACAGTCTTTTTGAATAGATATTTATACAGAGGAATTACAACAGAAATTGTTATTCGATCCTGGTGATATCTTCGAATTCTAAAAATGGATCGATTGGATTAGATAATCCTTGAATTTCTTCAATTGTTGAAGCGAAACCTCCTCGTTTTGTTGACTAGTTTCCCAAATTAAACCTGTAACAAACATGAAAAAATTGGATATGTTAGATCAACGTCGATAGTCTATCGTGACCATTGATCTCACATTTATTAATCCCATGGTCACTGGGAATTTGTTTTATTTGGATTTATATACCAAAGGATTTCATAATTGATTTGAATACAAGTGAATGGGATCTGGAACCTTGATGCTATGTTAATTTTAAGTCGTGGGACCCATCTTTACCAGTGGCCCTTCTTTGAACACATGGAAACTATTGATTTGTTGGAACAATGCTTCTCTAGTGTGCTTTACTTTAATACCTAGAATTGAATATAGACCATTGATCAGTCTTATTTGCTAGAGGTCCGAGATTTAATCTCAGTCGTCCATTGGGGTGCATTTTTGGATTTATAGAGAAGTTGAAGACTCTAACGAGGGAGCTCTGATATTTAATCTCAATCATTGATCTAGAGCCACAAGTGATGTTAGATCTGGATTGTCCGTCTATAGTGTGCCATTAGAATAAGGGTTCGATCACTGATAATATCAGCAAGGACATGTGGCGACTTGACATATGTTCGTACTAGTGTTGAAGTGGAAGCCAGGTGTGACACGTGTCACCCGGTGGTTGGTCCTACTAGAAGACTAACATGGAATCATGGCAAGGGAGGACTCTGAGATTGAATTTGAATTGTCGGTCGGAGGTGTCTTCGGAGTGATTTGGACCATCCGTCGACAGTACTCCATCTGAGTGATCAAAGGTTGTGGGACTCCACGGTTGGAACTCCAAGAATAAATTAGGACCGTCCATCGGAATGTCCCGAAAATTAAGGAGAATCGTCGATCTATCTACACAAAAGCCAAAATTGGCTTAGGCCTTGACGACATCATCCTGACGTCGGTCTGGACACGTGACAACTCGACATTGGTCCATAGTGGCGTTGAGGTGGCCGATAGGTGTGACACATGTCAAACAGTTTCAGAGTGTTGACATGTATATCTAGTGGGATTCCCGTGTCCACGTGACAGTCATTGATTGGCCTTGGTAATGTTGCGTTGGCACACCAACACGTCATTTGGATAAAAACTTCGGGGCCTAAGAATGAATCTGGACGGTTGATCGATCTCTCTTGACAGGGATTCACGATCACACCTGAGTCATCCATCAGTAGGCACCCATCGAAGTGGTCAAGGGATATGGGATTCTAAAAATGCTACTACGAGATTAACTTTGAACCATTGATCAATCTCGGTCCCAATAGATATGTGAATGTATTTGAACCATCTGTCGGACATCAAATCAACGGTTCCGATTAAAATACTATTGGAACAGTTTTTCGGAGCATCCCAAAGATTTAGAACCCTGAAACACTACTCTGACCACATGGAAGATATCCATCCGTCCATTGGAAAGAAGATCGATGGCGCTTGTGGAATCTGGAAATTTAGCTTTGAAATAAATATGTCCATGAATTTGTGTAAATTGTGTTGATAGCTGAAATTGATCTGAGGTTGCGAAGGAGCAATTCTCCAACAAAAGATCATCTTATAATCTATGTTATGTGGGTTCGGAGTCGACAGGCCATCGCACGTTAAAGCTTGTTTATTTTGGAGTTGCGCTAACCATTGATTTCACCATTGTTTGATCGACGCTTCACATTCATCGATATATACATGCAGGTAAACACAACTTTAAATCAATTAAAAATATTATATATCCTAAATAAAACACACTTATTCCTAGTTAATATATATACAAACTTTAATATACAAATACGACTAAGTCCTATATAACAAAATCATAATATAAAACACTAAACTCTAAACAAATCTATGTTTTATAAAAACTTAAAACCAAACATAAAGGTATTCTAACACAAACTAATAATAATAAAATAATCCAAAATTTAAAGAAATTTTTTAAAAGTGGACTATTATTATAGAACTCAAAATGACTATTCTAGTAAAATTTTATAATATAACGTATGTTACAACATGGATAGATCAAGATTAGTTAATTGAAGTAATGTCAACCATCTCTTGATAACTCCAATTCTTTATTTTGATAATTATAAATTATTTATTATTCATAATTTATTAATTAGATGTGCGTAAATAACTATCCACCAATACTTATGTGGACTCTAATCTACCAAACAAAGCCAACATGTGTAGTATCTAGTAGTCCCTACATGTATATGAGGTATGCCATCTTCATGAGAAGGGAAAACTAATACCACGTAGTTGAGGCTGGAAAGTATTTTATGATTAATGCACATAACAAAAATTTTAACTGACCAACTCCCTCAAGATTACCAGATGCAATTGTGGTTGTTGTGGTTGTTGGTTGAGCCACCCTCCATCTATATATTCCAAGAAAGAAGGGGAGATCCTACAAGGTTTTCCTTGGAAAAAAAATTGAAATTCTAAATCTCTCTAGTAAGTACACAGTAAGTTATGATCATCCCAAGAAAGAAGTAGGTACTTATTTTCTTGAGAGATAACTAGAATGGTAATGCACCGATGGGTGTGTAGACATCCTTGGAAGCATGTACAATATCAATGAAGTTTCAAAGAGATTTTACAATCATACAAATAAGTGTATGCCACTGAATAGGGAAGTGGAGCACAAGATGCAATTACTTCTGAATTATTCTTTGTGAAACAGAGGACTATATATAAAGTTCATATTAGAATTAGATGACGTGAAGAAGCAATCACAAGAATTGTTGGAGAAAGGAGATATAAAACCAAGTACCTCACCTTATGGTTCACTTGTTATTGTAGTACCAAAGAAGGATTGGAGATTTTGTATTAAAGATAGAGCTCTAGAAAAAAACCAATCTCAATAATAGGTACCTTTGTCTTGGATTAATGACTTGTTGGATCATCTATAGCATAAAAAGTAATTCACCAAGCTTGAGCTGAAATCTAGATATCATCAAGTTTGAATCACATAAGACATCTCTTGGAAAACCACCTTCAAAGACAAAGAAAGCTTTGTATCAATGGCTAGTAATAACTTTTGCTTTGAGTAATACATCAGCTATAGATAAAATTTTGATATTTAGTTATACTTAGGAGGATCATGGTGTACATCTAAAGCAGGGATTGAATACAATAATTAAACACCAATTTCTAGAAAACATAAATAAGCATGACTTGTTAAAGTAATACCTAGTGTACTTGGGGCATGTGATTGGTGGAGGTGAATTAAAGATTGATCCTACAAAGATAGTGACATTCTTAAAGAACTCACTCCTACTAATTTCATTGAAGTTATTAGTTTTTTTGGAGTTACCCATAATCTAAGGATCATTTTGAGTTGTGGAAATGCCACTTCATGATGTGAAAACTAAGGGTAAGAGTTCGAACGAGGTAAGAATCAATCAAAAGCGTTTGAATAATTCAAGCGGAAGAAAAGCCTACCTTGAGCTCTAGAACCACCCAACATGCAAAATCCATTTGACTGAGTCGAAAACAATTCCATAGGTATGTTACGGGTGTAGTGTTGATATAAGGGGGGAGGTTGTTTTGCTATCATTCAAAGCTAATCCATGGAACAGTACCAAACTACCCTACCTATGATAAGGAACTCTATGTGTTGGTGCATGAAGTAAAGAAGTGCAATCATTGTTTATTGGGTATGGAGTCCATTATCCATGTTGATCACTATCATTTTCAATACCTATAGACTCAGAGAGAACTCCGATAAGCAGGACATTTTAAATGGATTGGATTCCTGCAATAGTTTCATCTAACCATTAAATATAAGGGAAATTCCCACAAGTTAGTTCATCAATTATCAAGACTACTAGCACCAAAAATTGCATACTTCATAATCATCATGCACATAGATCCATTCACCCATAGGGAATAACAAGAAGAATATGCTAAAGATGATAACTTCAACAGTGTGTGTCAAAAATTGCAAGGTCATCAAGAAGTGGGAAATAAACATAGTAAGTCTAATTACCATATCCAACATGTGTTTCTATACAAGTTCGGCAAGTTGTGTGTACCAAAGAAAGGGTTTATTTTTGTAGCTTCGTGCAGGTATTCTCACATGGCCTAGGTGTCAAGCACGTGGGAATCGTCATTGGAACCCGATTGGACTTTCATTGAGGTGAAAACGCCCTTGGGATCAGGTTGGGGCTTCATGGGCTTGACGATGGGCTTTGTGGGTTTGTGATGGGGCTTCACACCCACATGTAAGTCTAATTTGATGTTGACTTGTGCAGGGGATTCCTTGATGACCCCAAAGACTTGTATATAAAAGAGAGAGATTGTTGTGACATTTCATATGTGTGAGACAATGTGAGGAGGAGCTTGGTGATTTTAGTTGATCCTGTGGTGACCTCAGTCCAGCCATGGAGAAGCCTCAGTTTTGTTATGATATTATTTTTTGGGGCAAGTAAAACTTGAAGTAGAGAAGCCAGCACCTAGGAGAATCCTAGCCACAGGTTTGTGTGGTTGATGGAAGCCTAGGGAGAGCAGGTCGAAGCCTAGGAGAGGCTCGGCCTACTAGAGGAAGGCAGTTGTTGAAGGTAAGAGGACTCGACCTAGTGGGAATGGATAGCAGTAGAGTGTTGGGTTTGTTCAAGGGGGTCGGCCAACTAAGTTTAGGGTAGAAGAATCCTAGGAGAGGCTCGGCCTGCTAGTCTAATGCAGCCACAGGTTGAAGGAGGGTTCTACTAGCCAGAAAGAGGGTTGCTACAGGCTGGAACAATGACAAATATCTGGGAAGATTTGAGGACAGTATTTTGGCAGCTGGTAGCAAGGGAAGGAGGCAGCTACATGTTGGTACAGCAGGCACATGAGGCTTGTACAGGTACTACAGGTACAGAGGGATGTTACATCAGCCTAGTAGCAGGTTTTTTGAGGGCTAGAATCGTTGCTATAGGACAGTGGGAGGCAAAGGGGATGCTAGAGGTGGATATCAAGGTACCAGTGGTATTCTGAAGGCCAAGGAGTCAGCTACATGTGTGTTGGGAAAGGAGAAAAGGTGGCAGCAGTGTAGGGACAGTCTAGGGTTTTCCCTAGAGGTCTAGTACAGCAAGACTAGTGGGTTTTTGGAGTGATTTTGGATAGCTTCAAAGCTAGATTTTGAGGGGAACAAAAGAGGGTTGTTACAGGGGTGTAACAGAAGCTTTTGGACAACCCTAGAAGGTTGTTACAATAGTGTACTTGGAGTTGTAATAGTGGTAGTTCTAAAGACCGAGTTTGGGAACAAAAACTTAGGGTTTCTATGGTGAATTTGCAAGTATTTGGCATTTTCTATTGTAAGTGGAAAAGGCCATTTTCCCTGGTACGGGAGCCCATCTGTTCTAGTTTAAGAACAAGGATTTTGGGTTTGAAATTCCTGTGTATATGTGTATGATTTAATTGCTAGTTTGTATCTTCCATTGTGCAAAATGGTTAGAAATCTCAGTGTGTTTATGTCTACAATTCAAATTGGGTAAATTTGTGTATAACTATAGAAACAATAGACCAGACCTGAGGTGCAGTAAAATATGTCATTGTATCATAGTTGTGGTTCTGAGAAGGGAAATTGGATCTGCTATATTTACATAGGTGATAGCTCTGAGAGGGTGTTGTAACAGTATTGAGGAGCTAGCTCTGAGAGGGAGTTACAGTGACTGTTGCAGGTAGCAGTAGCTTAGATAGACTATGGTTTGAGACATGGATCAGACCATCCAGACGAGGATTTGTGGACTATTGCAAATCAGTGGTGTGGCAGGTTGGGAGTTATGGTGGATTGGCGAAGAGATCGGTTCACATATGTTGTGTGGCGGGTTGCCAACTCCAAGGATGGACTCCTAGTGGCTTGTCATAGAGGGTTGTGATGGTTGCAGTTCGAGTGCTTTGGCACGGATAAGATAGCTTTGTATGGATGGCAGTTTGATGAGATAGAGTCTTCATTGGGCTAGAGGGTTGCAGACTTGACAGTGTGTCGAGGTGAAACAGTGTATGAGGTATTTGACCCAGGAGGATGAGGACACTGGCAGAGATGAGTTGCGGAGGTCTAGAGTGGACTAGACTATGTGTCCATCTGTAGCTTGGGACTGTATAGAGAGAGGAAACATGTTCAGTTGCAACGTGTGCATAAACACAGAGAGTCTTGTGACTTGGATGATGGACTTGGGAAAAAGTTCATTGGATGATCGTGACTTGGATAAGAAGGATGCTTTCCTTGGAGGATTGCATGGTTCTTATATAGTGGGATCCATTGGCACATGACAGGTATGTACATGGAGTTTGGTATGAGGACTAGGCATGTAGTACGGGGATCTGGAGTAGTGGTATTCCCGATGGAGTCAAGGGATTTGTTGAGAGTGGCAAACGTGTTATGGGTGTCAGGAATGTGTTCTCAGCCTCAGTGATTGAGGAGTAGGGCTATGCAGTGTTGTTCAAGGATGGATAGGTGTTATTGGATGCCCAGAGGATCTATCCCATGAACAATAGTGGTCCTGGAGTTAGGGAGGGAAACATGTATAGGTAGAAAGTCCAGCCTATGTGATCCATGGCCCATAGTAGCAGGGTGACAGTGCACAGGGAGCATGTAACTTTGAAGGTTGAGTAGACTCAAACGGAGCCTGACCTCATAGGGAGTGAGTGGATTCAGAGGGAGTTTGACTTCAGAGGGAATCAATGGATTCAGAGGGAGTCATGAGACTCAGAGGGAGTCTGACTTCAAAGAGAGTTAGGAGGCTCAGAGGGAGAGTTAGTCGTTCAGGGAGAGCCAGCCTTTAGGTCCATATGGGAGAGAGGCATCTTATAAGACTGTCAAGAAGATTTCATGGGTTGAGATGGATAGACAGGAGGCTTAGGAGAAGGAGGATTCTAGGAGCAGGGTGTCTTCCAAGATGGGACTATTTCATATAGCATAATTTTCTTCGGTGACAGAGGGAGCAGCCAATCAGGTGGATTGGAGAGCAGTTGTAGTAGTGGATCCAGTATGGGAGACATATGTACTTCAACGAGATATTGGAGTGGGTGAGAATACCTCCCTTGCTAAGAGGGAGTGTTGATTTTTGTAGCTTCAGGCAAGTATTCTCACGTGGCCTAGGTTTCAGGCACGTGGGAATCATCAATAGCACCCAATTGGACTTTCGTTGGGGTGAAAACGCCCTTGGAATGAGGTTGGGGCTTCATGTGCTTGACAATGGACTCTGTGGGTTTGTGATGGGGCTTCACACCCACATGTAAGTCTAAGTTGATGTTGACTTGTGGAGGGGCTTGCTTGATGACCCTTAAGAATTGTATATAAAAGAGAGAGGTCATTGTGACATTTCATATGTGTGAGACATTGCGAGGAGGAGCTTGGTGATTTCAGTCCAGCTTGTGGTGACCCCTGTCCAACAATGGAGAAGCCTCAGTTTTTCTATGATACTATTGTTTTGGGCAGGTCAAACTTGAAGTAGAGTATCCAACACCTAGAAGAATCCTAGCCATAGGATTGTGTGGTTGTTGCCATCCTAGGGAGAGTAGGTCGAAGCCTAGGAGAGGCTCATCTTGCTAGAGGAAGGCAGTGGTTGAACGTAAGAGGGCTCGACCTAATGGGAATGGACAATAGTAGGGTATTGGGTCTGTTCTGGGGGGGTGACCAGTTGAGTTTAGGGCATTCGCATCCTAGGAGAGGCTCGGGTTGCTAGTCTGAGGCAGCCACAGGTTGAAGGAGGGTTATGTCAACCAGAAAGAGGGTCGCTACAGGCTGGAACAATAGCAAATCTCTAGAAAGAATTGAGGATAGTCTTGTGGCATCTGATAACAAGGGAAGGATGCAACTACAAGCTGGTATAGCAAGTACATGAGGATTGTGCAGGTATTGTAGGTACAAAGTGTTGTTACAGAAACCTAGCAGCAAGTTTGTTGAGGGTTTGAATAGTTGCTACAGGATTGTGGGAGGAAAAGACGTTGCTACAGGTGGATAGCAAGGTATTGGTGATGTTCTAAAGGCCCGGACATCAGCTATAGGTATATTGGGAAAGGAGAAAAGGTGGCAACATCTTAGGGACAGTCTAGGGGTTGTCCTAGAGGTCTAGGACAGTAAGACTAGTGGGTTGTTGGAGTGATTTTGGACAACTTGAAAGGAAGATTTTGAGGGAAGCAAAAGAGGGTTGTTACATGGGTGTAACAATAGCTTTTGAACATCCCTAGAAGGCTTTTACATCAGTGTACTTGGAGTTGTAACAACAGCAGTTCTAAAGACTAGGTTTTGGCACAAAAACCGAGGGTTTCTATGGTGAATTTGTAAGTATTTGGCATTTTCTATTGCAAGTGGAAAGAGCCATTTTCCATGGTATGGGATCCCATGTGTTCTAGTTTAAGAAAAAGGATTTTGGGTTTGAAATCCATGTGTATCTATGTATGATCTAATTGCTAGTTCTTATCTTCCACTATGCTAAATGGTTAGCCATCTCAGTGTGTTTATGTTTACAGTTCAAATTGGGTAAAATTGTGTATAATTGTAGAAACAATAGACCAGACCTGAGGTGTAGCAAAATCTAATAGAAAGAAAGAGTACAACTAATAAGGGAGGCTTATACCTCCAAGGTTGTTGGGAATTTTTCGTGTTGTGAACACTATTACTAACTTGCAAATGTAAATTTATTGGCCCAAGATGCAAGGAGAAATATCTAGGTTGATCATATTTTGATGTTGTTTTGTACCAACAATCTGAATAATGAGAATATGGGACTATATAATACACTTCCAATCCCTAAAAGGCTATGGTAAAGTATATCCATGGACTTTTTTATGTTTTTTTCTAGGATAGGAAAAAAGAATGACTACCTACACATGGTAGTCAATGGGATCAATAACATGTACATGCTAATGATTTGTAATAAAAACATCAAACGAAAAGAAGCATCAAGTTTCTTCTTTGAAAGGGTGTGGATGTACTTTGGGATGCAAGGGAGCATCATCTCTTATAGTGATACTAGATTTCTCCATACATTTTGACTTTATTATGGGATAAGTTAGAAAATAAACTGAAAAGAACCACATTTATCCACCCTCAAACTAATGGGAAGACTAAGGTGGAGGAAAAAACATTAATTTAGTTTTTGAGAGGATACTATTATAAGCATCTAAGGACCTAGGATGAAAATTTGACATACATACAACATTCCTAGAATGCGGTGGTCTACACTTCCACTAGTAAGTCCCCTTTTAAAATTTGATTTCAATATTTACCATTGTCGTTCGATATTCTGTATGGATATCCAAAGGTAGGGGAATCATCCTCAACTAATGCATTGAAAGCAGAGAAGTTCATAGATAGGATCAAGAAGATACCCCTACAAGTTAATGAGAAGCTAAAGAAATATCAAGAGAAACACAAGGCTAGGCATGATCAACACAAGGTAGAAAATAACTTCAAAGTAGGAGATGGACTCTAGTTGCTCCTAAATAAGAAAATGTTATAGGGTCGGTTACCCCCTCTCACCGAGGGGTAACTAGAGGAGATCATGTCTCATGGACCGCAATGAAGACAATGATTATGATGATGATGATGATCAATGTTCTCCACAGACAGTGGCCCCTCAAGATGCATCTCCCCTCATCCAGCTCAACTCATTGCACTTGATTAGCATTGTCCACCTGATGATGGTGGTCCAGCACACATGAGGTACACTAGTCATTGCTTCATATAAAGTGTCATATCTAATGCATTAGGAATTTAGGTGAGGATCATGGGTTGAAGTCGGATAATGAATTATAAGCTTAGAAGTCATGTTTTTTTCCTTGTTTCACCTTGGTGGCCATAATTTGTGTCCTAGTCCAATGCTATCACTCTTGGGGAACAAGGGTACTACTTGGAGGCTTTAATAAGGGTAATGTACCCCCCTAACCACCACCACCCCCCGGTACTTAACACTTTTCATCCTGGAGCCTTCCGCAGTGTACTAAACTTCGGTAATTGTTGTTACATGTACACCAAAAAGGCCCATGGTTCATTCTCCTATGAGAAAAAGAGCTAGCATGTTGAGGTTGATGTTGTTGCTAGAAAAAAATGAATAAGAAAAAAAAAAGGTTATAAAATAAAGAAGAAATGGTGGGATGATAAATGATCAAGTCAAAAGCCAAAGGTCATCTTAAGCTCTACCCCCTCACTATGAGGCATCACCCCTAGTCCTAATGCACTGAATGGATATCAATTTAGGACATAATCCTAGTAAGAAAAGAAAAGAAAGAATAAAGTGCTTGAAACCTAAAAAGGGGACTTGCAATGCATAAAAGAATATCAAAAGGCGAGAAAAGGGGTTTGAAATATACACACTACTAAGGAAAGGGTATCTCAAGCAACAAGTGCTCCCTCTACAAAGGCGCTCATGGAGATAGACCAAGCATGGTACCTTGCATGTTAATGACTCCATCACCATGAAGTAACCCCGTGAGGACATTTTTATGATGACACCCAGGACGTTGTACACCATTCAGAGAACGTTGCATACTTGATGCAGTGCATTGGGCCATATGATTATTGGACATACCATGGGACACCTCATATCTCCTAGACGTTGGACGATGGACAGATGAGCTCATATATTGTAGATATGGTCAAATTGGTCATCATGTGGGAAAGAAGCCCATAGGCTGGACAGAGCACCCCTGAGCATGTTAGGGTTTGATCGGATGATGTGGCACTCAGAGGTGATGACACACCTCTTTGGAGAGGTTATGTAGCCCTCTTCACTTGTGACGACACCTCCTATCCCTTAGACGTTGCATTTATGATGATGGCGCCATGCTTGGATGTTAGTTGAGCTGACCTAGCATGGGGTGATCCTTCTTGATGATGAGTTGACACTAGATGGTGATGTGGCATAACCCTTGGGGTGAGAGATGTGACCTTTGATGATGCGTGCGCCTTTTTCATCGAGGGACATGGCTTTTGGAGGCACCTTTTCACCTTTAGAGCATGACGTCATAGCCTTTGGAGGCTTCTACACCACACCTATCACCTTTTGAGGGGGTGTTTTGATGTGTTTTTGTTATATCTTTATGATTGAAGCTATTTTGGGGGTCATGCGTGACCTACCCAACTTGTATCATTGATATTTTATGCCTTAGGGGCTTTTTTAGGGTTATAACGCTAGGGTTTCCTCATATAAAGACCCTATCACTCCTCATTTGACAAATCATAACACACACTTGTGGAGAATCATTACTACTTGTCTTCTTATCTTCTTTTCTCATCATGGAGCTCTTATGTGCACTTTTGGAGTGATATTGTGGATGCTCTCTTGTTTTGACGGATTTTCATGAAATTAGGTTTTCCTCATGCACAGCGACTTGGCATAGTAAGTGTTCTTTCCAAGTTTAAGTCTTTGTTCTTGAGATATTTTGGTGAATACTCTATTACATGGTTAATAGTTGCATGTTATCTTGTTTCCTTGAACTATTTTTGTTAGAAACCCTAAGGAAGGATTAAGAGTGTTTATCCCCTTCCTTTGTTTGTCCATCTTAAATTTGTTCAAGCATTTATGGTCAAGTTAGGGATTGTGATTGTACAACCCCCTAACCTTGTCTCTTTCTTGGTTAAAGTCTAGGGTTTATTATTGTACAGCTTCTAGGGTTTAACCTAGTTCACTTCGTCTCCTTGCTAGACGCACTAGAAGTAGGACGACACCTACGGTTTATGATTGTATAAACCTTAGGGTTTGTTCTTAGAAGATTAATATAGGCTTATGATGGTATAATCCTAGGGCTTTAATTCTTCAAGTCTTCTCTTGCCGTTAACCTCCATTGAAGGTGTTGCATTGACTCCATATGCCCAAGGATTCAAGACAACACTAGTCTTTTTCATTCGCAGTTGATATAAAACCCTAGTTTATCTCTCTCCCAAGATTCTTGTGTGCATCTTCATTCCATAGCATTTATAATCTAACACTTTGCATTAAATTATTGAGAAACATCTCTAACAAAGCCATTGTTGCAATAATTGTATTTTCAACCATTAAGGCTTGTCATATTGCACTCAATTAACATAGTTTCATGCTCTTCATGCAATCATTGGTGAATGGTTTACAAGTCTTTTCATTGTTATTTGGTATATCTTCATTCACTTTCTTGTTGATTTTAGAGCTGGTATATTGCAATTGTTATAAACGTGTTACATGTTTAAAGATCTAATCTTTCATTGCAAGCTTATTTCAGCTTTCATTTTTCCATTGATAGCTAGTGTTTCAAGGCATTTAATTCATTTTCTTAGCTTAGATAACATCTTCAGTGGTCTTAATAACACCTTGCACACTCATATATATTAAATTACCTTGTGTCACTCACTTTGACCTTGCCCTTAAAACAACCCTAGCTAATCAAGCAACCAATATAGGGGACCATAGACTTGCCCTTAGCTTGCTATAGGATCCCTTGAAGTAGCCAGGGAAGCCTCCATTGTGTTGGATCTCTATCCTTCACTAAAACAAGAGAAGTACTTGCCTAAGTTACGGTGGCAAATACTTCCATATGTTACACAAGTCAAGCATCGTGTAAAGGCTTTGCGCAAGTGCTACATTTTGTAATAACAAGGTCCAAGAAAGAAAATCAAGGCTCTAAGACATGCACAATTTTAAGTGTTATATAAGGTAGGAAACACAAGCTTAGTCTTCCTCTCTATAAATGCACAATCTCAGTAGTAAATATAGATAACCTAATCTCTACAAGCTATCAATGCTTGATGAGGATGAAGAGGGCCAAGTTTTACATTCCATACAAGATTTGGCATTGGATGCTTAGAAAAAATTACCAAAAGATAGGATTCTACAAAAGAAGCTTGAAATGACCACAAGGGGTCAAAAATAACTTTGGTAGATGGTATTGAAGGGACAACTACCAATGAAGGCCGAATGGTATTCAAGGATAAAGCTAAGGAATTATTTCCTCATTTCCTTCAAAAACTAAAGATTTTGGAGAACAAAAACCTCCCAAACTAGGGAGGGATCTACAGAGTTACTATATTTCTTTATTGATGCTATGGAATGGGGAAGATAAGACTTAAGACCTATAGGATTCACTTTGAGTCAAATAGTGAAATAGTCCAAATCCATTTAGTCTATTTTGTGTCATTGTTTGTGTAGAATACATAGAGATGTTGTTAATGGGATATTTATAATAATAATAATAACAACAACAATTAGGGCATAGATATAGTTATAGCACGGGTAATGATCAACAGAAAGCTATTCATGAAAAGGTATCAATGTGATATATATACACTTCAGCTTATGTTAATAATTACCAGTCGTGTATCGAATCAACTTATTACTTGCGGGAAATGAGTAAGAATATGTTATTAAGGACACATATACCTCAACCTATGATAATAATTACCATTCATGCATAGAATCAACTTATTATTGTGTTGGGGAAATGGGTGGGAATATGTTATTTAGGACATGTCAAAAGCAACCACATTTCTAAATACACACTGTACTATTAACAAAGAACCACTAGTTAGGTACAAGCATAGTGCCAAAGACAAGCAAGTTCTAGGTCAGGATCTAAATGGAGTGGCGGTGGCAATGGAAGGACTTTCTGTGGCCATTGTCCCAAAGTCTAGAGAGAAGGGAAGACTGATATTGCCACTTCTCATGTAGAAAGTGTTGATCAAGATGCCAATGTTACCTAGGAATGGATACCAACTTTTTTACTCTTCATATGGAATTTTTGGGTGGGGTGAAAAAGAATATGACCCCTTCTTAATGAGGCACATATTTTAACTCAATGGTACTTTATTTATGGTGTGTTTTTGCCATATCGGGCTAGAAGTTTTGGGCCAAGTATTATTATGTATTTTTGGGCATCATTGTTGGTCTTGTAGATATAAAATGATCTCTCAGATGGATAAATGCGTTTTGTTTCTATTAAGTGTGTTTGCGTGGAATTTTTCCATCTGAATACAGATATTTTAGCAATAAAATAAATTAAATAAAAAAAATTTAAATTTTAAAAATAATAATAATAATTAAAACACCTGCCATAATTCAAGGCTTGCAATGATAATTTTAAGATTTACACCCTGATCAGTGGTCTTCTATCCAGATTATGGTTCATCTGGAATATCATCTTGCTACAACATGAATCATAATTGTGTGTAAATTGATTACTTGTATGTCACAAAACCTCATGAGAAAGACTGGTAAAATTTACAGCAGACAACCATGTTAAGCACATAAAAGGATATATCAAGTGGTGTCCAAGTGAAGAAGAAAGCACAACACAGGAAAAGAAGGGGATACTATCTGATATTCATTTTCAGAGTGCAGTTATTACCAGCTGTGAACTCTACATAGGAGTCACAAAATTGAAGTGGTTATCTTTCAACCAAAAGCAATATGCAGACTTCATTCTTCAACTCCTTATAATACAAAATTCTACAAAAAATATAAAATATACTTTCCTCAATCTAGAGCAAACACTCAAACAACTTGTGTACCAAGACTAAACTTTGTGTAAACAGCTCTAGCAATTCTTCATACTTGTAACTGAAGGAAGCTGTTAAAAGGTTACTTTCCAGCCTTATAAACACCTCGTCATGTGTTCCCTTAATATGGAAGAAAAATAGTGCAAAATGGAAAGCATGAATCCAGAGTCTTGCAAGGGAGGGGCAATAAATTCAAGTCTGGTAAATCTTATTTATCACATTTAAGGAGACCAAAAAATCACTGAAGCATTTGTGAAAACGCACACACAGATAGGGAGATTTTTGTAAAGCACTGAACCCTTCTCAATTCCGTAAATTACCCTCTTCTTGATGAGTCCAACTGTCAGGGTCATAATATTAGAATATCAAAGACATAAGTTGTTGGTGGGATTGCAGATTTTAGAATTCAGATAAACATCATGAATGAAAACTATACAAAATGGAAGAACGGCAGCAGAAACCGGGAGCAGTAGCAATGAAAAGGCAGATTTTGAATCATTTTTCAAGTTTAAAAAATGGTAGTGACAAATGCTATTCAATAAATAACCTTGGGGACAGATCAAAAAACAAGAACAGATGAGGTGTTTCTTACCAAAGTGACTTGCATTTTTAGCTACATGATTGGAAAAATTGTTTATTCTTCTGTATCAAACTCTACAGTAACAAACTTAAACATGGGTGTGTAATATGATGTTTAAACAGTGTCAAGTTTAATTTGCAGTGTGAAAATATTTTACAAGTTTTGTTACAAAGAATTATTCCAAGACTATTTCATGATTCATGATCCACTAGTTTCCACTGATGAAGTTAATTCTAGCATTGACCCTCTGCTTATGACCAGTTCAAATCTTAAATCACTCTATCAAAAAACCTGATTCTCCAAAATTACAAAACATTGCTATGGATTTGTTCAAACTGAGGTAATGAAAACTCTGGGCCACTTTGCTTTGCAAATATATATGGTAAAATTAGTTTATAGATGCAACAGAAAGAAAATGATGACACAACAACCCACCAATCACTCTTTCAGAAGAGAAATACATGTCAAAATCCATAAAACAATTAAGAAGACATTCTCAACTTTTTCTTTGGCATAATAAGTTCATCATCACTATCTTCATCAGAAAGATCAGCCCTCTTTTTCTTGGACTTTGAAGAAGCTTTGGAGACATCTTTATGAGAACTTTTATTTTCTGGATTGTGACAAGCTTCCTTCACAGATGAAGACTTCACTGGGGTTCCTACCTTTGTTTGTTGTTTTTTCTGCTTTTTGTTGAATGCCTTTTTTGCCTTCTCTGGAGATAACAAACCGTGCTCCATCATCCTGTGAACAAGCTATGTCAAACTTTCCATTTAAATTTTAATCAAAATAAGACTATACCATCAATTGATATTGGAATGAGAAAATCCCAGTCTTCATATGTATAATTGGATTGAATTTTCTATTTTTAGTAGTAAACTGTTGGAGAAAAGTCTCTCTCTGAAAGATAAAACACAGATATTGCCCTAGTTTGGAAAAATCATAATAGCTTCCTCAATTGAAAAATGTGACAGAAATTGCTTCAGTTTGAAATAAATAACAGAAACTAGTCATAGAAAAATGTTTATCTGCATGAAAAAACACCAAACAGTCCTGTTTAAGAAAACAAAAAAAAACATAACAGCTTCCCGAGTGTAGTAGACTTTGTGACTGCTCCAGTTTTCAGATCATATAGCAGTCTTTAAAAAAAATCAGAAACTGATTTCAAGAGTGAACTCCTGAAAATCGGTGTGATACAGAGAAAACTAAATAAAGCAAATGGGTTTTGTGGGCAGTGTCTCTAAGCCTAGTTCCAAGAATGGTGAAAATTTTAAATTATGGGTTGATATGAAAATGTGATAAGCACTTTACCTGATGTCAAGAGTGTTACCCCCTCTCACCTAGGGGTAACTAGAGGAGATCATGTCTCATGGTCGGCAATGAAGACAGCGATCCCAATGATAACGATGATCGGCATATCCACAGAGAGCAGTCCAACAGCCCCCTCAGATGCCTCTTCCTCACCAGCATAGCTCATCACACTCAAGCAGCAAGGCTCATTGGGAGATGGTGGCCAGCACATTATGAGGTACATTAGTACTTGTTTCATATAAAGTGTCATATTTAATGCATTGGGAATTTGAGTAATGATCATTGGTTGAAGTTGGATAATGAACCATGAGCTCAGAAGTTATGTTTTTTGCCTTGTTTCACCTTGGTGGCCATCTCAGGCATCCTAGTCCCATGTTGCCACTCCTAGGGAAAAGGGGTACTACCGGTGGATCCTTGAAAGGGGTAGTGTACCATTCCCGATCATACTTACCACTTTTCCATCCTTGACCCTTCCATTCTCCCACCTTTTGGATAATGTGGTTACATGTACACCAAAAAGGCATGTACTTCACTCTCTTATGAGAAGAAGGGGCTAAAGGCCCGAAGGTACAATGTCGCTGGCTGATAAAAGGAAAGAAATGGGATAATGAGAATAGTTAAAAGCAAACAATTGAGCTCTACCCCCTCATTAATGGTGATCACCTCTAGTCCTAAAGCAAATAAACACATTCATCAATCAAAAGGATTTGAATATATCCCAAATAAAAGCAAAGGAAGTGCTATGCTTGAAACCTTTTTAAGGGGACTCGCAAACCAAATAAAAAATAAAGAAAAAGGCAAATAAAGGGATTTGGAATGCAAAAAGCACCAAGGAAAGGGTAACTCAAATTCTAAGCGCACCCTCTACAGAGGCACTCATGGAGATGAGCCCATACATTGTCTTGTATGTTAATGACCACATGCCCAGAAGTAAGCCTCGTGACCACCTCACATTCATTACATATCTATGATAGGTTCTTCTGGGAAATATCTCTCTACTTGGGTACTGGCACACCTAATAGGTTCCTTTGATGGCCCTCCCATACCTAAACTTGCCAAATTACACAAAGTCCTGAGCTTGTGTGAAGTTTGAAGGGGATACCCAATGAGAGTTGTTCAATTGGCTTTTGTATTAATTGATGGCCTACTTTATATGTTTCTTAGGACTATTGCCCCTTGTGATTGTTGGTTTTACTTGATTCCATAGTTTTGACTAACTTGAGTGCACCTGACATAGTCTTTGGAGGACATCTTTATGTTTTCACCCACGACGTTGTGCACTTTGTACAGGATACAGCACGTGTGATGCAGAGCGTTGGGTGACCCAGTGATTGACCTTCTTCAGATACATCCTCTCACACCTCTTGGACCTTGGACGATGGACATATGAGCTCTCATTTGATAGATACGGTCATGATGGGAGGTAGATGGGAAAAAAGCCCACACCTTGGACAGTGCACCCCATACCTTATTCAACAGTTGATGGAGGACGTTGCACTTGCTTATGCTTGAATATTACTCAGAAATGTGATGCATGATCATTCCACTTTGGACACTGGCCTTCCCACCTTGGACGTTGAGTTCCTTGATGATAACATCATGCGCTACGATTTGCTTGATGATGATGGGCTTGCTTTCCTTTGGGGCACCACTTAATGGCTTGATGATATGGCATGACCCTTGATGAGGAGACAAACCTTTCCACCTTGCTTGCATCTCTTGGATGATAAGACATGGCCTTTGGAGAACTATCAGGAAAAGCAACAACAATCACTTGATATTATAGTGACACTCACACGAGAGTTCACTCTCTAGGCCTAACAACCTGGCTCTTTAGTCTTCTACTCCAAATACACTCCAGAATTAGCCCTCCATGGTTGCTCCAGCTCCAAGTTCTTCTCTCCTGCTCTATTGTTGTTCATGCAAAAACATTGACTGTCTAAAACTGTTGTAACTGCCCTACAAATTTCCTCTCTTTGCTTGCTTGCTTGACTTACACACTTCCTCTCCCAATAACTATGGATGAGACTTCTCACACCCACTCTCTTACATGCATTCAATGATTGGCCTTGGGAACACTCAACAACAAAATAGAAGGTTCATATACCAATAGTAATTTTAGGAAGTGGGTTGAATTAATAGACGTGGATAATTTGCATATACATCGCTTAGCCACAGCCATACATTATATCTACATTAAGCATTAATTAAACTGGGGATTATAGCGGGGATGTTACATTTCCCCTCCCCTACAACTGTGCGTCATCCTTGGTGCACACCATGTTGATATACATATATATACAATTTTACATTACAATACTTTAAGAAATAAAATTCTGCGATTTTACAACTCCAACAGCAGTTCCAACCAAAATCTCATGTTCCTCTAAACTCGCTAACCCGAGGATTCTACCCCCTTCATTACTCTCAATCCATCGAGTTGTACCATTCTTTTGTCAAGGCCCCAGCGTAGGTTAACTAAGACTCTAAGATGTGGTTCTGGAACTCTAGCTGCTCAAAATGGAGTCTTGCATTCTTATATTTTGTTTTCTTCAAAATTGTCAAAAATTTGTGGGTATTCCTCCCGCATGTTTTCTTCGTACTCCCATGTGTAGATTTTTTAGGAACTAGAAGGCTGCCCAACAGGTCTGTTTTTGACCTCTTGTTGGGCTTTAAGTTTAATCAATCAAATCTGTCCTTTCTGTTGTTTTAGGACAACAAACAAGTCTGAAATTCTCTACTAAGAAATTTGCCTTCAAACTGATGGTTATATGCTCTTTTAAGGTGCCCTTGCAAGTGTTTTAGTCACTGAATGTTAGCACATGCAAACCTTAAAACATATAGCAGTCCTTTAGGATCTTTACAAGCTCCTACAATTGATTTAAACACTAAGCATACATGATAAATGAACACAAGTATTTTTGGTCAACATCACCCTAGATAAAACCCCCAGAGGAAAACCAATTTAGAATGAAAGTAAAGATATGTGATGTTTCAAGCATGGAAAAACAACAATTAAGCAAATACAATGGAACCTATACAAATAGCAAGCTCTTCTCAAGCTTTGCTAGAAGGTTCCAAGAAGAATGAGCTCAAACAAGTGTGCCCCCTTCCTTTGTTGCCTCTTCCACTAAACTGATGTGCCCATGATCTTCTCTTGGTTGTTTGAGAAACCCTTGCATGCAAATCTCTGTTTGTATGCTGTCCCAAACCTCCACCAATCAGATCTGCAAAAGCTCAACAACTGCTAGTACCTGCTAAGCTTGCGCCCTAAGAGTGTGCCCTCCACCAAGCAAGAACCGTCACCACAAAATAAACAGGCCCCAAGTCTCCTTGCACACTCCATGAAAGATGGAGCCCAAGCTCTCCTCTCCCGATGCTTCCATTCTCATCCTCTTGCTCCTCTCCAAACTCTCCAAGTGAACAAATGAAGGAATGAGCCTCCTTTTGCCCTATGCGCCCCTCTTAAGGAATCATAAGCAAACCTAAAAGATCAATGGCTAGGATCACTCCAAGCCATATCTAACCCATGGTTGAGATCTCTCAAAAAGAATCTCAACTCAAAACCCACTTAGCGTTAAGTTTCTATTGTTCACTTCATGTCCCTCAATTCACCCACAAAGTGAATTAATAGTCACTTTTCACTCAAGTGACAAATTTCACCCTTTTGACTTAGGAAAATGTCAAAGTAAAATTAGACATAAAGTATAAGGCACAATGGGTCAAATATTTTCCTGTTGTGGTTAGAAACCCACAACCACAAGGGGACCACTTCCCATGGTACACCAGAACTCAACACTCCCTCTTACCGAGGAAAGTGTTTCTCACCAAGCCCATCTTGTCTCTGAAGTAGACATGCTTGCCCCTTGGAAAGGCCTTGGTGAGAATATCTACCACCTAGTGATCAGTCGGAATATCGGAATATACTAGAGCTTCATTGCCCCACGCTAAACTCAATCTCTGATGAAGTGGTATATGATCTCAATATGCTTCGACCTGTCATGAAACACTGGATTCTCAAAGAGTTCGATACAACTCTGATTATCGCAGTGAATGACCGTCAGAGACAACTATTGACCAAATAAACCAACCAACAACTTACGAAGCCAAATGGCCTCACAACTGGCCTGACTAGCTACCATATACTCTACCTCGGTCGAACTCAAAGCAACTGACTTTTGCTTTCGGCTAAACCAGGAAACAACTCATGATCCCAAGCCAAAGCAACACCTTGAAGTGTTCTTCCTGTCAGTAGCACATCCTGCCCAATCTGAGTCTGTGTAGCCAAACAAACTGACTCCATCCCCTCTAACATAGTCCAAACCAAAATCCATTGAACCTGCTATGTACCTCAAAACATGTTTTGCCCCAATCCAATGAACACTCCTAGGCTCCACCATAAACTGGCCGAGAGTGTTCACGGCAAAACAAATATTTGATTTGGTGTTTACTAGATACATCAAAGTGTTGAATTTTTAATGATTGCTTAAGCACATGTAGTTTCTTTTCAATTTAGCATGAACTTGAACCATAAATAATGCAACAACACAATAGCTGCAACAACCAAGATCACAAGAAGAATAACCATGCACAAGACACAAGAAGTTATCCTGGGAAAACCCTTCTCAAACAAGGGAAAAACCCAACAATACTTTGCTATAGAGTCAAGAGAAGATCACCCTTTCACCACAAACCCTAGTGCACACAAGAGGGTGCTCTATGACCAAGAACAGATGCGCAAGAGAGAAGTGTTCACCAAATTACGGCTCTCCAAGTATGCGTTGAGTGAGAACGAGATATGATCCACAATGGGGATGTATCTCTCTATAAATACATGACCTAGCACAACAATAGATGTGTCTATTGGCACAATAGGGCCGATTTGTACAACTCAATAATATAATTAATCTTTTACACTATTAATTATCTTTACATGGTGGGGCCGAATTGTACCCTTCACAATACAAAATTAGGGTTTCACAATAATCTTACTCTTAGACAATATAGCAAGGGATCTCCCACACATCCTCTAGTGCTCTGCCACTAGGGATAAGTTCACGTGCTCAACCACAGGGACGTCACTCTCAACAGATTAACTCAATTAAATCCAGAGGAGTACGATCTGGAGAGCCATCTCAACTAACTCCATAAGAGTCCGATAGGAGACCATCTCAAGTCATCTCAACTCAGTTCAGAGGAGCACGACAAGAGACCACACACGTCATCTCAACTCAATCCAGAGGAGTACGACTCACCCATCACATGGGCGTTCTCACAGATCATCTTAACTCAATCCAGAGGAGTACGATCTAGAGAATGTCTCATGACGCTGCAATCATCAACACAAAGAACCTATCAATTGCCTGTATCTCGTAGCATCCACCAACTGGGAATCTGAAGTGCTAAGCTTCTTTCAGTTGGTGACCATAGGTGTAGATATGGGCCTGCAGTCCTCCATCTGAAACCTGCTCAAGATGTCTGCAGCATACTTCCCCTGCCCCAAAAAGATATGACCCTCTTGCCAAACCTCCATGCCCAAGAAATAGTGCATCAAACCGAGTCTGTCATCTCAAACTCTGTTGCAAGTCCCAACTTGCAATCAGCAATGAGAAGCTCTACTCATGTGATGAACAAATCATCAACATACAGTATGAGAATGAGTGTATCCTCACCTCAAATGATGTAGTAGAGGTTAGGATCTACCTCACTCCTCAAACCCCATCTGAAGCAAATAAGCATCAATACGTGAATACCAAGCTCTTGGAGCTTGCTTCAGACCATACAATGCCTTTCTCAGAAGACACACATGAGAATCTCTCTCCATCACCTCAAACCCATATGGCTGCTCAATGTACACCTCCTCCTCAATAAATCCATTGAGAAATGCAGTCTTTACATCCATCTAATGTAT
>ML803334.1:0-23533 GCA_009831015.1 Picea engelmannii | reverse complement strand
TCTAGTGGTGAAAAGGCACCCCTGTGTGGGTATATAATCAAGCCTCCTTCTCAATTGTAAATCATCATTTTTATCATATATTTTATCAATTATTCATATTTTATATATATTATTGCAATTGCATATTTGGTTATCTGTTACATCTATGGTAACAAGAATGAATAACAATTTCATGGTGATCATCATAGTATGACCAAGGTGACCTGTCCGGGAGCAAACAAGAAATATCTTTCTAGAGGAGATGTTAGCTCATCTTGCAAACAAGTACAATAAGCATCTATATCAATGGTATTCATATGCAATCAAGTATTCATTGCACCTAGCAATAATAGAACCTTTCAAAGACTGCTTTCACAATTTGTAATGTAGCAACTATCACCCTTGATATATGCAAATTGGAAACTTAACAATTTAATCAAACCTAGAACCTGAAGCCTCAATTGCTATGAAGGGTGGGCTTGTTCCTCTGAATGCATTGAATCCAAGATTACAGCTTGGACAAGCTCTCTAGTACTTTCCCTACAAATACACTCATGTTTTGCTAGATGATATAACTTGGATAGCATATACAAGTGCATACCTTTGAAATCTTGTAGCATCGTCTAGCTTGTCTTCCAATCTGAAACTAGATACCATCTTGACAAGAAGAGATTAGAAACTGAATCAGAAGGTTCAATGATTAAAACAAGCTAGAAACTCTAAAATTTCAACTTTGACCACAAAATCAATTTGACCAGAAGTCAACCTTTGACTTTGACTTTGACTAGTCAACCTTTTACTTTGACCAATCAAACTTTGACTTTGACTTTGACCAAAATTTCAAACCTGACATTTTTGCTAGTTGAGGGTACCAAGAGGTGCGCTAGGCTAGGACGTGCTAGGATGTCAAGGAGTTAGGTCAAACGCTTCACCAGAAGTGCCTGAACACAAGGGTTAGGGTTTGTTGCAACTGCACAATCAGAAAACCTAGTTGCAGTTGTAACTGGTGCCACAACGAGCTTAACAAAGAACTGTCGCATTACCTTCCAGTGGTTAGACTGTCCTCAAGGTGGTGTGGGCCCATAACCTATTAAAATATTCGATGTACTCATTTTTCCATAGATAATATCTCAATACTGTCACCCAATCATAGGGACACAGCCACCCCCGAGCACCGTAGCCTTGACAGATAGAACAGTTTTGGAAGCAGTACCAGACACAACAGATAACCAAGAGATAGCGTATCTCTCTCTCTCCAAGAATACCGCACCAAACAAAGAGTCCAGAAACCAAGACCAAAAACCCAATTGCAGTAGTTGCAGCAGCACTCCTCCAAACTTGCGCACCACTTAACTTGTGTGAGCTATGAGTGAGTGAATGACCAAATGGGCTCAAGCGTCCTCTATTTATAGTGTTCTTTATCACATGTCCAGGCCGACTTCTTCTTTTAGAGGCTAATACTTAAATATTAATTATTTTATTGAGTCGACATGTCTTCTAGGGTTTCTACACATCTGTTTAGGGTTTCTTTCTACACATCTGTTTAGGGTTTCTATAGCTTCCGAAACATTTTAATCTAGTCAGAGGAGGTTACACATGGAGGTTAATACCTCCCGTAGCTACAGTAACATCAACATGTGGGGCACTCGATATTACTCCCAAGGGCCTTGGCACCTCAGGCCACTCTCGTAAAGACATTATCTAGCAAGTATTGTGTTAGACATCCACATTATTGATTCAAAGAATGAATAGGGTTGGCTCCTTCATTTCCTAGTTGCCACTACACTTTTGTCCAAACATTGTTTCTTCATCAATGTTCCTTCACCATTTAGGGATTCTCCCCTTAGGATAAACTAATTGTACACCCAAGTCATAATGTTTCATTTTATGTTGTGGTTGTACTCTCATTTTAAGGGGGTTCTTGTACCCACTATGTTTTTGTATAGGCTTCTCATGATGGATGTAATCTTTAGCAAAGTTACCAAACTTCACTCGAACTTGTTTAAAAACCTGCTAGTCAACTCGTGAAATTAAAATAATACTAGAATATGCTAAATTTCAACAAAATATATATTTTTCATTAATATGAAAGTTTACAATTTCCATATGATGCAAATTTTCAATAACTCATTTCAAAGTACATAAATGATACTAAATACTACAAAACCCCATTGATTTTGGATAGGGGACAAGTACATTAGTTGTCTATTGTGAAATCAGCATTGAAAAACAAGAAAAATTAATGTTTTTTTATGTTTTTCAATGTCTTTTGTAAACAAATAACTAAGTCTGACTTGTGAGACTCATGAGCCAAACTCATCAAGTCAATTCAACTCGCAAGTCAAACTCATGATGTTAATCTAACTAGTGTTTGACATGCAAATCAAAATTGTGAGTGTGACTTAGGGCCATGTTGGACCCAAAACAATTGAATTGACTTGATTTCCTCAAAGACTAGAGTTAACTCGAACTCGAAAGAGTCTAGTGACTATGTAGTAACTATGATCTCTAGTCCCTTGAACCTAGATTAGTCTCTAGTGGAAATTAATGCAAATTTCATTTCATTTCATTTCTTGGACAATGGGTCTTTGCATACAAGCATCTAACCTAAGCCCGCATGTTTTATAAGTCTGAGACATCTGGTATGTTGTAATTACATCTAGAAGGGGCACAAGTATTTGTTTTCCTCCCTCTGGTATGCTCAATCTACTCATAGATAAACGCAAGCCTGACGAATTGCTCAATTTGTGCTCACATGGATTTTTGTTGCGATGCATCATGGGTTTGTAGCTTTTCATTTGATATGTTGCCATGCATGTTCATGCCATTCTCCTACTATGACACTCTAGGACAAAATGTTTGGACAATCCTAGGTTGCTAGAATTAGAATGGAGAGAATTATTTCCTTCAATCTTTGGAAGCAGACTTTGTTCCATTTAAGAGAAACCTTTTTCAACATGTCACTGAAGGGAATTTGAATATGGGCATAATTTCCAACAAATCTTTTGTAATAGACTACAAGGCCTAAGAAAACTATGGTGGCAATATTTACTCCTTTCTCCTAGATAATGCGGCCCAAGTATCAAGTCTCCTAATGTTCAAAAGTACATTTGGACTTTTTGACATACATTTAATGTTCCCTAAGGTCCAACAACAAATCAACATGATCCAAACATTGTTATAAATATTTCTCACACATGAGCAAAGATGTAACAAAATAAACAATGATACATTTCATTCATAACAAATGATGTGCGGTGAATGAGGTGGTAAGTGCGAGAGGGGATCATTTTTTATCCTGAAGGAAATCAAGAAGTAAGTTTTGAATGGGGTCTAGGTAGAGCTACAAACAAGTCGAGGGTCTTGCAATATATAAAGGGTTAAATCTTCTTGACCCAAGGTGTATACGAGAGCTAACTGTCATTAGAGATTCAACAAAATTATTAGACTTGTGTTGCTCCAATTCGTGTGATAGCAATTTAACAAGGCTCATTCGATGAATCTAAAAAGAGGCCAATCGCTTTGAATCAATAAAGTTTTTTCACATCCTAAGAGGAAGGAATCAACAAGTTAATCGGTTGGCCAATGAAGCCTCTCGCCTGGAATGTGAAACCTTGAGGGAAAAAGGGGGGTTTTCTTCTCCCAAATTCCTTAATTATTTTTTTATGATATATCCAAAATTTGCATGCCACCTTCTATCCAAGCCAAGTGGCATATCAAATTAAATAAGGGAGGACAAAAGTCGAGGTTCACCTTAATCACTACACCATTGCACACTTTAATTGTAATAGGGGATCAGTGCTATCAACTTAACTTTAATTCGATCTTGGGCAAAGGTGGGATAATGAAGCCTATTCTAGGTCTGGGTGATTGGCTCATGACATTCCTCTCTTTGCACTTGGAGAATCCTTGGAGGAGTATAGTCTAGAAGTGTTTCTCTATAGCTTGTGTTTGGTGAGGGGAATATCCCAATCCAACCAACAGTTGAGGTAAGTAAATCTATTTGTTTCCTCGTGTTCCTTAGACCATGTTTGTTGAATTCTCAAAGGTGTCTTTCAACCCTATTACAAGTTGAGTTCGGTTATTTTGTTAATTCCTCAATCATAGTATGTTCCTCTGCATTCTCTGGTTTTTAAATGATGGTGAAAGGATTTAATTAAAAGGGTTTGGAATTGGTGGATTCTGGGGAGTTTTCATTGGACATTGGACTATCTGGAGAGCCACAACCATCCAGGTGATGCCCCCTCTATGAAATTGACGACATTCGTCATGTAGTTCACTATCAAAAGGCCTTTATTGTGGATAATGGGACCTCCATTTTTACCGCCACAGGGAAAATTAATGCTCGAGAGGAAAATCATAGCAATGGGATAGCAGTTATAATGGAATTGTTGCAACAAAAGAAATAAATTGAGAATTTAGAGGGTCAGTGTACTGTATGGCACCAACATGTTTCAAATTTGGCCAAAGACTCCCAATTAGCTACCTCTAACTACAGGATGTCCATTGGTTCAAATGTTGAGGAAAACATTGAAGAGACTATTTATCATATGCCAGTAGAGGTGGGCATGGATGGCATGGACTAGGACCCCCAGCCTTCTCCATCGAAACAAGAGGAATCTTACAACAAGAATGTCTTTAAATAGTTTCAAATTTTCTCATGTTTTTCAAAGGTTTTTTTTTAGGTGTCTTTTTCGGGCTTTATACTAGCAAAAAATTTTGGACATCCTATGCAAAGCATAATATTATCTTTATCATAGTAATTTCCAACTTTTTGGACTTTTTCTGAACTATAGACTGCAGGATGATCCTCTTTCTTGTACTATTATGTTCTCCAGCAAGGCTACATCAACTTTCTATTGCAAACATTAATCGTTCTTGTTAAAAAAAATGATATGCGGTGAATACATATGCATATACAAGGAGAAGCCATTTCCATTTTCCTTGTATGTAACATCACATCTTATTAAATCATAATCACCTTATTACAACCTTGTTCTCACATAATTAACTTGGCCCTAACATTACACCTTATTACTATCTTTATAACTTAATAGTGACACTAATGACCTACTAGGACCTAAATCTACCTAAATAAACATTTCCTTGTCTTAAACCACCCCTTAATGTTTATTTTATTATCAATGACTTCCATCATATTGCTAAACTTCTCAACTTTTCGTCATTGAGTGCCTTGGAGAAAATTTTGGTTACTCAATCTTGTGATCTAGAAAGATCATCCTTGATGTAATACTGATGTTCTTCTAAGTTTTTTGTTTTTGAATGAAATATAGGACTCCTCATCATTTTTATAGGACTTTGATTATCACATTACAAGATTGTTGGTTGCTTTTGTTGTAGTTATTGCCCAATACCCTATGAAGCCAAACGGCTTCACATGTTGCTCCAAATGTTGTTTTATATTATGCTCATGTTGATGAAAGTGCAACAGAAGGTTGTTTTCTTTTTACCCAAGAAATTACACCACTTCCAAGTTTGAAAGCATAACTTGATGTTCATTTTCTGCCGTCAAGTTCTCTTGCCCAATCTACAACTCAAAATCCACTCAACCTAAAATTTTCAATTTCCTCCATTGCAACTCCAAAATGCAAAGTGACTCTGATGTATCTCAATATTTTTTTTGTTGCATTCCAAAGCACCATCCTAGGACAATTCAAAAATATTAATAGTGTACCAACTACAAAATTTGTATATGGTCTAGTAGTCGTAACTTCATAAGTCAAATCAAACTCCCCATAGGCTACAAGTTAAATACATTGTTTCATTTACGGCTTCTAACTTATCATATTTAGAAAGTTTTAATCCCAACTCCATTTGTGTCCTATTGGGATTGCAATTTTAAATCCTAGACTTTTAAAGCATCTTTGTTGTAAACTTCACTTGTGATTTAAATGCCATATCTTTGTGTTTCCAAACATCAAGCCTAAACAATAATGTAATAAACCCAAAGCCCCCATATCTAAAGATTTACAAAGATTATTATTTTCTTCTCCAATCAAACTTGTGAATTGCCTATGGTTATCAAATCATCAACATAAACCACCATAACAATGATTTCATATTCTTTGCCTTTAATATAAAGTTTTGGATCTATATTAGTCATTTTAAATTTGTTGGATCTGAGATGTTGATCAATCTTTTCATACCATGCTCGGGGGGTTGCTTCAAACTGTACATGTTGTTACCAACCTGCAAATTAATTTTTCTTTACCTTTAATAGAAAATCCTTGTGGTAAAACCATAAAAACTTTTCTTTCAAATCTTTGTTCAAAAATGCACTTTCAACATCCATTTGTTGAGCTTGCCAAACAAATTGTGCTACAATACCAACAACACTCTTATAGCAATCAACTTGTTGTGGGAGCAAAAGTCTATTCATAACCTATACCTTCTTATTGTGTGTATCCTTTAGCATCATCTAGATTTGTATTTATCAATTTAACCGTCTTCTTTCAACTTCGTTCAATACACCCATTTGCAACCTATTGAATTATAATCTTGTGGAAACTCTAGTAAATCCCACACCTTATTTTCCATTAAAGCATTCTACTCCACCTCCGTTGCAACTATCCACATTTATTGTTACTAGCCTCTTCAAAAGAATTAAGCTCGTGTGAATTAAGAACTTCACTCAACAAAGCAAGAGTTGCCTAATAGGTGATCTAAACCAATGTTATAAGAACTGGATACGAACCGACTAAGTCGGCCAATTGAACCAATTCAAAGGAGTTTACGAGTGAAACTAACCCTTCATACCGAGCAATCCTTAGACGTGTGTTCCAGTCTATCTTAATCTACTTTGAAGATCCTACATAATGTTATTAGAACCGTACCAAAATCAGTTGAATTGTTTGGTCAAACCAATTCCAGGGGGTTTCTAGGTGGAACCTGTTAAGCAGTGGAAGAAAAACAGAGCATAAAAAACCAAAGCATCTGCAATCAAGATTAAACATGCATAAAATCGTGAACAACAATCACACAATTGACACAGTGATTTATGTGGAAACTCGATGTTGGAGAAAAGCACAGGCAATGATATTCGGTATTCTTATTATTCAAGGGAGAATTACAATAGCCAATCTCAGGCATACAACCATCCTCTCCTCACACACACTCTGCTCTCTACACACATTGCACTCTCACCTCTATGGGTATGCTCATATATATAACATCTATCAATCAGTTACACAAACCGATCATGAATAGATCACATAGTTACACGAACAGTTCATAAATAGATTACACAGTTTACAAAATCTGTTTACAATGAGTGCATGTATGCACATTCTAAATATAGTTGATATACATGTGCATGTGAGCACATGAGGAAATTCGTTGGCATGTTTCCAACAATCTCCAAATTGACAACAATTGACCTGATATATCATGCCCTTAATTAATTCATCACCTTTTCTGCAAGCCAAGAGAAACCAAACACCATCGTAGCTTCTCTAACAAAACTGGTTTCGTAAACATGTCTACAAAATTCACTTTTGTATGAACCTTATCTAGAGCCACTCCACCTTCATCAACAACATGTCTTACAAAATGGTACTTAACAAAAATATGCTTCGTCTTACTGTGATAAGTTGGATTTCTCGCCAAATGAATAGCACTTTGACTATCGCAAAATACTTTCACCTTGTCCTGCATCCTTCCAAACTCACCCAACAAACCCTGTAACCAAATTGCCTCCTTGCATGCATGTGAAGCAGCCATATACTCTACCTCAGTAGTGGATAAAGCAACTACGTTTTGAAGCTTTGACATCCAACTAACAGGTCCTCCTGCAAGAGTAAAGACATATCCTGAAGTGGATCTCCTTTTGTCCAAGTCCCCTACAAAATCTGAATCTACATAACCACAAACAAAATCTCTGAAACCATCATAAGTGATAAAATAATTGCTTGTGCCTCTAAGATATCGAAGCACCCATTTTACTGGGTCCCAATGCTCTTTTTCGGGATTTGCCATGTATCGATTGACAACACCAACTACATGTGAAATATCTAGTCTAGTACTCACCATCGCATACACCAAACTTCCCACTGCATTAGCATATGGTACACGAGACATATAATCCTTTTCTTCGTCATTACTAGGGAACAACCCTGAAGAAAGCTTGAAATGGGAAGCCAAAGGGATCTGTACGAGTTTCACATTATTCATACCGAATCTCATAAGTATTTTCTCCACATACTTTTGTTGTGATAACCACATCTTACCATTTTTCCTGTCTATGTGCATCTCCATGCCTAAGATTTGTTTTGTTGCTCCTAGATCATTCATATCAAACGCCCTAGCCAACTAAGCCTTTAACCTGTTGATTTCAACCATACTTTTGCTTGCCACAAGCATATCATCAACATATAACACCAAAATAATGAACATGCCATTTTCCAACTTTTTAAAGTAAACAAAATGATCATATTCACTTCTTGTAAAATTTAGGCTCACCATGAAGGAATAAAACTTCTTATACCATTTTCTGGGAGACTATCTCGGGCCATATAATGACTTCTTGAGTTTCCAAACAAACCCCTTATTGTGATCTTAAACAAACCCTTTTGGTTGGTCCATATATATCCTCATCTAAATCTCCATGTAGAAATGTTGTTTTAACATCTAGTTGCTCTTACTCAAGATCAAGCAAAGCAACTAGTGCTAACACAACACGAACTGAAACAAGCTTCACAACTGGTAAAAAGATCTCGTGAAAATCAATACCTTCCTTTTGAGAATACCCTTTTGCTACCAGTCTTGCTTTATACCTTTCAACTTTATCATCAGCACCCTTTTTCAGTTTGTAGACCCACTTGCAGCCAACAGCCTTCCTATCCTTTGGAAGTTCTACCAGGTCTCATGTTTTATTCCTCTCTAAGGCATCCATTTCTTCTTTCATAGCTTTTTTCCATTGAGCACTTTCAAATACCCTAATTGCTTCCTGAAAACAACTAGGTTATCCAACAATTGAAACCAAAGCCACAGATGAAACATAATCATCATACCTTGTAGGAGGATTCCTGACTCGTGAAGATCTCCTTAGAGATGGTTGAGGCATATCCTTAGTTTCCTGGATATTTTTTGCATCTTTAGAAATAAGAGCATAAGCATCACAACAGAATATTCTCATATTTGAAAAATCACACGAATGACTTGTCCATACCTTTTCTGGAATCTTACAGTTTATTGCAGTTGATCGTGATCGATTTATCAGATAGCACGCTATAAGAACTGCTTCTGCCACAATTCCTATTGCAATTTGGAATTACTAAGCATGCTCCTTGCTCTCTCTAGGAGAGTCCTATTCATGCGTTCAGCAACACCATTATGTTGAGGAGTATCAATCGTGGTCTTATGTCTTTCGATCCCAGCTTCTTCAATTCACCTGCCTGGGCCGACTTCTTCTCTGGGAATCTTACTTTCACTTTATTCTTTTCCTTGTGAGTCGACTTCTCTTCTGGGGTATTCTTCTGTTGTTCAATGGTCTTCCTAGACTTCCGAAATCTTCTTCTCTTCTAAGAAAGGTTGTATAGAGAAAAGTTCCTCCCGCAACTACCAAAAACATCAACAATTTTGACCACCTATTCTTCGCTATCTTTCTTCAGTCTCCTCAAAATTTCGTTGTTTGAAACTACCCAAAAAAAAATTATAGCAAAAATGACAATATGTCTTGATTGAAGAAGCAAAACCTTAGGATGGTTGCTTTGATACCAAATGTTAAGAACCAACGCCTTGATAATGATAAAAAGTGAATGAATAATAGTCCACTTCGAGGAGGAAACCTCATTTTACAATACATTCAACGCACAAGACAATATAAGATGATCCTAAGACTAGGTCTCCTTGGTATATGTATAAGAGACAAAGGGTACAATTATAATGAAAGGTTCTAGCCGACCTACTAATATAAGACTAGAAATGTAATAACTCAATATCTAGGGCTTAATAAGGGGTTGTATGCTTAACATGGGGTTTTGTCTAAGGCTTAACACAATTTTGAGTACCCATCTAGTGCTTCTCTAGAAAGTTGTTCTTCGACTTTTGAATATTTTATTTTTGGAAAGTTTATATTTTTATAAACTGATTATTTTGGAAAACTAATTAGGTCTAAGGATACCCCTTTTGGAGAATAGTACGTGTAAGACTTTGATGATGATCAAAGAAAGTCCATTTTTAGGGTTTCAATTTTTAGAAAGTGTTATACGTGGATGGATTTGTATAGGGAGAAGAAAACCTAGAAATTTCCATTAATTTCTAGAAAGTGCAAATTTAGGTCAAAGTTAGTGCATCTAGTCTAACAATAGAGCAACAAATTGAATGAGTTGTACATAAAACAATGGGTTATGTTTACCTACGAGCACAAGTTATCATGACCTGGTAGAGCAGGTGGATCAATCTACGGATGATATATTTGGCATGTTTTTATGAAGATAGGGTCATGCAAGCTTTGGAGCTATTATAAGGTTGTTTTGTGGTATTTTTAGGACAAAAGCACATTTATTTTTTATATTTGGGGGTTGATTGAGCAGCAAGCAAGAATGAGCATCCATACAAGCTTAATCTTCGAGTTTGTGCTATTTCTGTGAATGAGGGATCTGATCTTGTCCTTGAGGATTTACTCATGACCTATTAGTGCAGAGTATTACATGTGTTTGACTTGTTAGAGCAAGTTGGAGCTTCCAATTGCTTTTTAAAACAGACTTCATGCATGTGTTGGGTGCTCTTCTTGTGTTGACTTTCAAGGCTTGGGTGAGGATCAAACCACATAAAGCAAGGCACTCTTTTGAACTGATTTAGCAGGGTTTCTATTCTGGGTTTTGAAATATTCTTGGAGAATTCATTCTCCAAGGGGATCATGACTTTCTATCCTCTAAAACCTCATTCTTCCATCTCCATACTTCTTTTTGGGGTCCTTTCATGTAAGATTATTGAGTAAGTTTGTGACCGAGTGTTGGAAGTTGCTTCCATGGTGTTCATGTGACTATGTGCATGAACGTGAGAGTAAAGCACTTGAGAAGTGATGGTTCATCCCCTTCAGTTCTTATTGTGTGAATCGGGTATCTTCAGAGTTTGTATTTACAATGCTGAAATAAAGGTGAAACTCTTTTGCCGGACAACTATTTACAGTGGATGATTTTGATGATTTGAAGTGAAATTTTCTAAATTAGTGAGCTTCAAGCAACACTTGCCTCAGTAGTTTTCGTCTATTTTCTCTCCATGCCCATTGGACTGAAGTTACCAGCTGGAAAAACAAGTAAAAAGAACAATTGTATTCACTGGTTTTGTGTGTTTTTCTTGAAGATAATGCAACTTTTTGTCACGGATCTGAAGTTATTTATTGCAGATTTACAAGGGGTAAACACTGATTTCATATTCTCAAGTGTAAATCTGAATTGTACTTGTTGTTCTCAAGTGTTTAATGGCAGAAACGTGAACTATTTCGGAGATTTCAGTGAGTACAATTTGCAGATTTGAATTCTTTTTCAGGGTCCAATTAATAACTTTTGACTTCAAATCACTAGAGATGCATCCTTAAGGCTAGAAAGCACTAACCCAAATCGAGAGGGACTCTGCAAGGTGACATTGACACTTTTTGTAAGTGATCATTCAATCCTCTTGGGACTAAATTCCCCAAGGACAATTTTAAAATTGAAGAAGAGGTGCAACAAACCAAGGAAGAAGGGTTGAATTTAGAGCATGAGTTGTTACCTTTTTGCAGTTGTGATTTCAGGATTTTTAGAGGAGGTGCAGCAAACCAGCCATGAAATGAATCAGGAGAGTTTACTGCCCCTTCCTATGACGTGCAGATTCAAGAAAAACAGCCTGTTGAGATATCGTGGCAGAATGAAGGACAACTTTTGGATCAGCCAGAAGATGATTTTTCTGACATTATGGAAATGATTGCAACCACTGATTTCTCTAGACAACAAGGAGAAGCTACTGATTTGGTAATGATCCCACAGCCTAATTTTATTCCTTAGTTTGATTCTCAGTATAATCATTTTGCTTGGATATCAGTTTTTCTGATGATCCTATTGAATTGTGGATGGCGGAGGAATTTCGAAGACAGTTTAGAGAAGTCTTGGCTTCCCTGCTTTCTTCTTACTGACTGGTTACCCAACCATGTTCCACGTTGCAACGAACTACTTTATTTGGTTGTTTGACAGTCAAACATATGAAGACATATTTTCGAATTAACCGACTCTATCACTAGCTCCACTAGAGGTTTAGTTATATTGATAGTTTTTGCAGAATCAATAGATTGCATGACTAGCTTCATTAGTTTTTTGAGTGTGTTGATCAATGATGAGTCTGGTTGGTTAGGATAGGTTTATTTTATAAAGTGTTGTGTGCTCTTTGTGATTTTCTGAAAAAAACAAAAAAAATTAATAATATTAGGTCTAGGTTTTGAGTTAGTCCTTTGTTTTGAGTTTGAGTCCTTCCTTCTCAAGTTTGATTTGTTTTGGTTTTTAATAAGTGTCAATGGACACATTAGGTTGTTGAAATATTGTAACTTCGAAGAATATTCTAATTATATTTGAGTTATTATCTTATAGATCAAATCCCCTTTTGCGGATTGATCATGTCGGGTCTTGTATAAGACCAAATCCCCTTTTGTGGATTGGTCAAACCATATTTATATGGTGGTATTTGTAAAGTCGTCCCCTAGGGTTTATAAAATGGTTTTAACCACTCTTGGAAGAAGTCGACCCTACTAAGTGAAGAGACATAACCCTAGCACCTCCTCAACTAGTATTTATAAGTAAGGATGGTGCCTCACTTGTTCATTCACTCGCTCACTCATCCAGTGCGCATCTTTTGGAGGCAATTGCAGTTGCAGGAGGAAAGAGAAGAGAGGCACATGCTCAGTCTTAGTTTATTCTTGGAGTTTTGGTCTTAGTCTTCGCATTGTATTGGCAATAAATAATAGATGAAGTTTTTGTTGGGTTTTCTCCCCCATGAGGGTTTCCCAAGATAAAATGTTGTGTACCTTGTGATTGTGTTTCTTCCAGTGATCCTCTTTATGTTGTTGTTTTGGAATTTGGAAATAATCTAATAACAGCATTAAAACTTAACATGGTATCAAAGCTTGACTGAATAGAGCACCTTTCACTGGGTATCTAAAAACGTCATTGTTGTCGTACAAGGAAATTAGGGCTTTTTACTAAAGAGGAATTTTTGACCAAAAACCATCTAGGAAAGTGCACCCTAGTGCATCTTTTGGCAGCTTGAGCGCACCTTTTCAGTGGACAGATTCTTCGAAATGTCAAACCCTAGTTTTGACTGGTACCAGAAAACCAGGAAACCAAAACCAATACCAGTCCAAGTTTGCACAGGTCAAGTTTCAAGGGGTAAAACTTGGAATTTTCCGAAACAGTCAGCTCCAACCAACTCGCCTCAGCCCAGCACATCTCCTGGTAAGTTCAGATTTATTTTCTAAGCACTTCCATTTTCTGGTCATTTTCTTAGCTCCAGGTCAAGATGTCTGCAAGCACCAAGCTTGTTGACAAGTTAGAAGGAGTGGAAAAATTTTGTGCCTGGAAGTACAGAATTGAACTCATTCTTGAAGAGAGTGACCTTGCAAAATTCATAAAAGAAAATGTACCAGAATCCGAAGAAGAAGTAGCCAAAGAGAAGTACAAGAAGGATATGAATAGGGCCAAAAGGATAATTGCAAATTCCATTAAAGACCACTTAATCCCTCAAGTGTCTTCTAAAAATACTCCAAAAGAGATGTTTGATGCCCTAACCGAATGTATGAAGGAAAGAACATCAACCGAAAGATGAACTTGAGAACCCAACTCAAGAATACAAAGATGCAGAAAGAAGAAACAGTTCAAGACTATTTCTCTAGGGTTTCTCAATTCAAAGAACAATTAGAAGCAATTGGAGACAACTTGGATGAAGATGAACTCATCATGACAACTCTTAATGGTCTCACAAGACCTTGGGATGCCTTCATCCAAACTATCTGTGCAAGAAAAGAGAAACTCCAATTTGACAGTCCATGGGAAGAATGTGTTCAAGAAGAAGCAAGAGTGGCCAACCGAGAAGCCATACTATTAAGTGATGAAGATCAAGCCCTAGCTGCTCATGCTAAAGGAGGAAAGAAAAGGTCTCATTTCCAAAAGGAGACAAATTTTTATAAAGAATCTCACCCTCCAAAGAGATTCCAGAAATATCATAAGGGTCAAAGAAAGGGAAAAGATTTATCCTCTTATCAATGTTATCATTGTGATAAGATGAGACACATTGCTAAGAATTGTCCTACCATAAAGGAAGAATACATGAAGAGAAACAACAAAAAGACATCATGCCCATGCAACTGAAGATGATGAGCCACCCAAGAAGTTGATTAAAGAAGAAATTGAAGACAATGTTTTCTTTTCCGCCCTCTCAGGATCTGTGATACCTGGAGGAGGATACTTGGCTCATAGATAGCGGTGCCTCCAAGCACATGACAGGTCAGAAAGACATTCTCTCTAGCCTTACAGAAAAGGACTTCCCCCAGAAAGTTTCACTTGGAAATGATTATCAGTACGCTATCAAAGGAATGGGAGAATCCACCTACAAACTGGATTCAGGAACTCCGATGAGAATGAAGGATGTACTCTATGTACCAGGTTTGCCAAAGAACTTACTTTCTATATCAGCCCTAGATAAGAAAGGTTTCAGGGTTGCATTCATAGATAGTGAAGTTCTCATGTGGCCTAAAGGAAAAACTATAGAAGATGCAGTTGTTATTGGAATAGAAGGAGGTTGTACAAGTTAAAAGGTCACTCAGATGTAGCCTTAACTCACTCTACTGAAAATCCTTGTGAGCTTTGGCATAGAAGACTAGCTCACATCAACTACAAATCCTTACCATATGTAAGCAAGGTAGTTATAGGTTTACCAGAATTTAAGGTTGATCATAAAGGTGTATGCAAGGGATGTGCACAAGGAAAGAACATAAAGAATCCTTTCCCAAAGAGCGACAGTAAAACAGAAGGAATCTTGGAACTCGTCCACTCAGATGTATGTGGTACAATGCCATCAACCTCTCTAAGCGGGTATGTATACTATGTATCATTTATTGATGATTACTCTCGTAAGACTTGGGTTTATTTCTTGAAATCAAAAGATGAAGTACTCAGAAAGTTCAAGGAATTCAAAGCCTTGGTAGAAAACCTCTCCGAAAGAAAAATCAAGATACTCAGGTCAGATAATGGAGGAGAGTACACCTCAAATGAATTTGGAAGCTTTTGCAGAGATGTCGAGACTAAGAGGGAGCTCACCACTCCCTATAATCCTCAACAAAATGGTGTAGCAGAATGAAAGAATAGAACAATTATGGAAGCAGTGAAGACGATGATTCACGATCAAGATATTTCAATGCACTTATGGGTTGAAGCAGCAAGAACAACAGTTTATGTCCAAAACAGATTATACCATAATGCACTTGGATTCAAAACCCCTGAAGAAATGTAAACCGGAACGAAGCCAGAAGTAAGCCATCTCAAAATATTTGGTTGTCCAGTATTTGTACATATTCCAAAAGAAAAGAGAACTAAGTTGGATCCCTCAGGAAAGAAGGGAATATTTGTTGGATACTGTGAGGTCTCTAAGGCCTTCAGAATTTACATACCAGGTTACCATCATATTGAGATCAGCGGAGATGTAACCTTTGATGAAGATATAGCACGCAAGAGATCAAGGAAATGCCATCTTGAAGAAATATATGAAGAAAAACCTGTAGCTCCCAGAGTTGCAAAACCCATGAAGGAAGTTACAATGACCCCTAATGATGAGATTCCAGAAGATCATGATATGATAGAATCTCAAGAACCTCACCGTATGACGATCTCTCACAAGAGAAAGCCAGCTTGGGCGAGAGAACTTATTCAAGATGCAGAGAAGTATGGTGCCCCAGAAGGAACCATGAGACAAAGCAAGAAACCTAAGCCATTCTCCAGCTATATGGCCTTGATGTCTGATCTCATAGAAAAGGAACCTACTTGCTTTGAAGAAGCCATTCAGAGGAGACAATGGGTGGATTCCATGACAGAAGAATACTAGTCCATTATAAAGAATGATGTATGGGAAGTAGTTCCCAAACCAAAGAACAAAGATGTGGTATCTTCCAAGTGGATATACAAGATAAAACACGCAGCAGACGGAAGTATTGAAAAACATAAAGCAAAATTTGTGGCTCGTGGTTTTTCTCAATAGGAAGGTATTGATTATGAAGAGACATTTGCTCCTGTAGCCAGATACACTTCTATCAAAACCATCATAGCTCTTGCAGCAAAGATGAAATGGAAGTTACACCAGATGAATGTGAAAACAGCCTTCTTAAATGGTGTTATTGAAGAAGAAGTGTATATAGAACAACCACAAGGGTTTGAAATTGAAGATAGAAAGACTCATGTCTGCAGGTTGAAGAAACCTCTGTACGGGCTGAAGCAAGCTCCTAGAGCTTGGTATGGTAGAATTGATAGTTTCCTGACAAGCTTAGGCTTTACCAAGAGCAAAATGATTCTAACCTTTACTTCAAGGTTATAAATGATGAGCCAGTTATATTGCTACTGTATGTGGATGACTTATTCTTAACAGGAAAAGAAAATCTCATCACAGAATGTAAGAAGAAGCTCTCTGCAGAGTTTGAGATGAAAGACCTACGCCCGATGCATTATTTCTTAGGCCTTGACGTTTGGCAAAGTCCAGAGAAGATCTTCCTTAATCAAGGGAAGTATGCAGTGGAAATACAAAAGAGATTTGACATGTTAGAATGTATATCCATGAACACACCCATGGAAACAAATTTGAAGCTCATGGTTGATACTTCGTCGGAGTTGGTTGATGCTACTCTATACAAACAAATTATTGGTTCATTGATGTATCTGACGAATACCAGGCCAGATATATGCTTTGTTGTGAACACCTTAAGTCAGTATCTGGTAGAGCCCAGACGAGTTCACCTTGTAGTTGCAAAGCATGTGATGAGATACCTTAAAGTTACATTGGAATACGTTGTTTGTTATATTGGAGATCATGACTTCAGACTATATGGTTATACTAATTCAGATTGGGTTGGAAGTGCTTCTGATAGAAAGAGCACTTCAGGATGTTGTTTCAGTTTGGGGTTAGCCATGATTTCATGGCAAAGCAGAAAGCAATCCAGTATTTCTCTCAGCACGGTAGAAGCGAAATATATTGCAGCATGTTCCGCTAGATGTGAAGCCATATGGCTTCGGAAGTTGTTGACAGGTCTATTCGATCTAGAGATGGAAGCCACCGTGATTCTATGTGATAACCAGAATTGCATAAAGATGACGGAGAACCCAGTGTTCCATGATAAGTCGAAGCACATAGAGATCCGGTATCACTACATTAGTGATATGGTGCATAGGGGAGTTGTAAAGCTCCAATATGTTGGAACAGATGTGCAGGTTGCAAATGCGTTGACCAAGCCTATGTCTTGTGTGAAGTTTGAGTACTTCCAAGACAAGCTTGGTGTTGTCCGAAAGGACCTCCCTCGAAAGGGGGAGTGATGTTGATGATACTATAGTATCCTGACCAACAGCAGGTAGCTCCATTAGGATTTTATATCCTAGGGGATTGATCATCTCTGGGCAGATCCCGAAGGTCCGGTAAGGACTATCTATCAGAGTACCTGTGCATGTATATGCTAGCTGTGGTTAGTAGTGGTAGCTCCATTAGGATTTTATATCCTAGGGAAACTTTTGATTCCTGGGCAGATCCCAAAGGTCCGGCAAGGACGGACTGTCAGAGTACCACGTGGTAGCTTGTTAGGATTTTATATCCTAGGGAATCTTATGATTCCTGGGCAGATCCCGAAGGTCCGATAAGGACGGTCTGTCAAAGTACCACAAAATGTTGTTGTTGCACCTGCCTCATTTTGTTGCCATATGATGATGATGTTGTTGTCTCAGCCTCGTGTTGATGATGTTGTTTCAACTTCGTGTTGATGATGATGTTGTATCAGCCTCATGTTGTTAATGATGTTGTATCAGCCTTGTGTTGTTGATGATATTGTACTAGCTTCATGCTATTGATGTTGATGTTTCAGCTTCATGCTAATGATGATGCTGATGCTAGACCAGCTCCATGCTGTGAACGATGATGATATTGATGATGAGAAAAACTTTCGATGATTTGTAGATGTGCCAGTGAATGTTCCAGATGTTGATGATGATGCTTCCCTCTCTCTCTCTCTCCTGATGATGTTGTATTGGGTTATGTCAGTAGAATACCCTTCTCGTTAAGGGGGAGTGTTGAAATATTGTAACTTCGAAGAATATTCTAATTGTATTTGAGTTATTATCTTATAGATCAAATCCCCTTTTGCGGATTGATCATGTCGGGTCTTGTATAAGACCAAATCCCCTTTTGTGGATTGGTCAAACCATATTTATATGGTGGTATTTGTAAAGTCGACCACTAGGATTTATAAAGTGGTTTTAACCACTCTTGGAAGAAGTCGGCCCTACTAAGTGAAGAGACATAACCCTAGCGCCTCCTCAACTAGTATTTATAAGTGAGGATGGCGCCTCACTTATTCATTCACTCAATCACTCATCCAGTGCGCATCTTTTGGAGGCAGTTGCAGTTGCAGGAGGAAGGAGAAGAGAGGCGCATGCTCGGTCTTAGTTTATTCTTGGAATTTTGGTCTTAGTCTTGGCATTGTATTGGCAATCTATTATTGAGGAAGTTTTTGTTGGGTTTTCTCCCCCATGAGGATTTCCCAGGATAAAATGTTGTGTACCTTGTAATTGTGTTTCTTTCATTGATCCTATTTATGTTGTTGTTTTGGAATTTGGAAATAATCTAATAACAGCATTAAAACTTAACATAGATCGCTAGGAATTGGTCAAAAGTTGAAAGAACCTCTGCATGTCTCTTGCCCTATCATAAGAAAAGGAGAATTCTTTTGAAGTACATTGTCAGAGTTTTACTTGGGAACAAGGTCAATCTTGGTATGGTATGTTGGATGTCGATATTGAATTTCAAAATCCGAAGGTTGTGTTTTGAGTCCAGTGGGAATCAAGTTGAGTAAAATCAAGATTTTAGGGTCATTTCCGAGCTGGGGCTTTGAGTCATTGACTTGTTCCCAAGTGTTTGTTTACTTGTCTTTCATTAGCATCCAGAGTTTTGGGATTCTCAACATCCTGCAAGGGGATCCTTTCCCCAAGATGGAGCCACTATTAACATTAAATTTTCGCTAGGGATATTCATTGTTAAACTTCCACACATTTATAAATACACCTTTTGGTTCTAGTGTTCAAGATCAAGTTGAGTCCTATTTTTGGAGATTTTCATAATGACATGGGGGGCACCATATTTAATGCTTCAATTTTATTTTTAGTAGGGTTTCCATGCATGCATGTTAGATGCAACATTTGGAGCATGCATGGGAGAGTGATAGCTTCGAATGGGTACTTTATGATCTTGAGAAAGCTTTTCTTTAAAAAAACTTATTATATTTAGCCATTGGTTGTAGTTTTGAGTACCCATCTAGTAGTTTTCCAAAAGGATATACTTCAATTTCTAAATTTGATATTTTTGGAAAGTATATATTTTATAAACTTGTTATTTTAGGAAACCAATTTAGTTTCTAGATACCCTTTTTTGGGAAGATAAGATAAGATAAGATAAGATAATTTTATTAATGTCTGACTAATGACCACAAAAGTAGGTCAAAGGGATTGTTGAGTACAATGATGTCAATACAATGCGGGAGTACCAAAAGGTCTCCTATAAAAGGCAAAATGGAAAAAGTAAAGTGCAATAAAGTAGAGTAGTAGAGAGTGAGATCAGCTCCGAGGTATGAAGAACCCTCGACCCCAAGCTCAGATACCTGCTTTGATGATGAAATGTACCGTAGGTGATGATCTAAGGACAAGAGGAGCCAAAAGAAGAAGAAGAAAGGAAATGGGTCTACCCTGGAGTGAACCCATCTCCCCTACCATCTGAGGTTGACTGAAGGAAGCTGAGTATAGTAGGGTGTCTTAAGGGGGAGCTAGTAGGCTAACTGGATCATTTGTTGCGCTGCTAACTAGTTGAGGTAGTGCAACGACGAGGTCTGGGAGATCTCCTTCGTCTCCTGGGAAGGGATTTGGTCTGATCAGGTCGTCGAAATCTCATGGGACAAGGGATGGTCTCATGAATTCGCATTGATCTGGAGTCCAGGGTTGCGTTGGTGTTGGTTTGTCTTAGTGCCCCTTCTGGAGGGTAGCACTGTCAAGAAAGAGGTGATCCACCAAATATGGTCTGGTCTCATAGGAGGTTGAAGAGTATGGGCCCAAAGCCTGAAGGCCTCCTGTATATATAAGGCTAAGCACCATTGATTTGGATACCTGAAGAGCCCCGTGAGGGTCTGAGTTCCCTTGAATAAGCAATGAAATAGCCCCCTGATCTCATAATAAATGGGGCAATGAAAGATGAAGTGCTCCTCAGTCTCGACCTCTTGAAGTTGTCATAGCTGACAGATCCTGTCTGGTCAGTCGATCTGGTGATCTGTCTCTACCTGAAGTCTATGAGAGACCACTATGAACTGGACTAGAGGAATGCAAAGAGCATGTACGCAATGGCGGAATGTATACTGTGGTCGAGCGATGAGTCCATCCCTAAGCTCCAAGAAATGCTCAGCATAAAAGGCCATCTCTGGGCATAACCCACTAGGAGGGTTAACCCAAGTTATCTGGAAAAATCGCCTATAAATCTCATCTCTGATAATCTTGTTCCAACACCTGTTTGGTCAATAGGAGATGGCCAGGTGCATCCAAGGAATACTGAAATGGAGGGAGGCAGTCCATTTGAATGCCCACGGACTCTAAAAGATCTGAAACCCCTGCAAATCAACCTCGAGCCTGGTCCGATGGGCTAGAGAGGGCAATAGTCTTTGAAGAGCAATACGCCAAGTACGGGTACCAGTCTCACCCCTTCGCCGAGTCAGCTAAGCCCTGGATGCGATGCAGAAAAGAGACCAATCCGAACACTGTCTCAAGTGGGAAGGGTCGGGCCCAAAACTCTACTAGGATGATGTGATGAGGAATTGTTTGCTTGCATCTAATTATGCGACAAAGGAGAAGGATATGGACTCTCTCAATCGTGGGAAAATCTGACTCTAGTAAGGAAGGCCCCCAAATCTCTAAGCCATAGAGAACAGTGGGTCGGATAAGGGAGTCCATGAGAGACATCTTGGATGAGATGTCCTGAAAATGGTGGTGGAAAACATTGTCTCTTGAGAAGGGCTAAGGACCCATAGTCCTTAGCAATCCGAGGCTAGAGGGTCGATCGCAAACTGAAATGGGGTCTCGAAAATCGTACTCCTAGGTACGTGTAGGCACTGGTGATCTCAATCTCCTCCCCTCTGAAAAAGAAATGAAGGTCCATGGACTTCTTTGACCCGTTGAAGATCATAACCTTGGTTTTACCCAAGTTGATCGTCAATTGTCAAAGGTCGCCGAAGAGAGCTAAGGCATCCAATTGTCTCTGCAATCCCTCTAGAGACGAGGCTAGGAGGATCACATCATCAACGAAAAGAAAAATTGATATCAAAACTTGGTGGAGGAGACATCCGTCACTGTCCTAGGTATGCTCATGGAGAAATGCCTCTAACTCATCAATATAAATCCCAAACAATGTGGGGGACACGGGGCAACCCTGTTTAACTTCGATGGTACTACTCATGAAATATGACATCCCATGAACTAAGCGGAGACGACCAAGAACCAACTCATAGAGGCACATGATGGAAGTCAGTAGGGTATGGGAGATACCAATGTCTCTAAGCCTCTGGAACATGTCTTCTCTCGGTACGGAGTAAAAATCCTTCTGAAAATCTAGGATGCAGCAATAGACTTTCAAAGACTGATGTCGTGCCTCCTCAATGATGGCCCGGAGGGTAAAGATGTGATCAATGCTCTGATGACCAGGCATGAATCCCACCTGTCCCCTAGCTTTGAGGTGGCTACACTCAACCTCACTAGAGAGCTACATATGGAGAGTCATAGCATAGAGCTTCGAGAATGTATGGCCCGCCATGATCGTCCTGTAATTGTTGGGATCCGAGCTGGGGCCCGATTTGTGTATTGGGTGAATGATGTGGTCTGACCAAGACGAAGGAAAACCTGTATGAACCACATGGTTGAAGAGATCATCCAAGTGAGAAACTAAAGCACAAAGACCGTGCTTAAAGAGCTCTGCCTGGAAACCTTCCTCATCTGCTACTTTGATGTTGTTCATCACCCAAACAGCCTCTTTGATATCCCTATCTAAGAATAAGAAGCATGAGGAGGGTGGAGAGGTGACCTGAATCTGGGCCTGCCCAGGAATGTCATAGAGAGTGGATATGTGGGAAAACATGGAGTCGGGATCTAGGTCGGATGGGAGGGGGGAGCGACGGGGGAGAACGGTACGCCAGAAGTTTTTAGGAGAGTGAGTAAGGGAAATGGATAAATCATGTCTCCTCTGAGAGACAGAGAAGCGTTTCTTGTGACAGAGGAGACGACGATAGGAAGCTTTGAGGTTGGGATAGGAGGGGTGAGTATGGGTGAATGCATGTCTAAGTTGGCGGTGGAGGACCTTGCATTCCTCATCGTACCGTCAATTCATAGGGCAGGAATTGTGTTTTGGGGAGGTGGACGTGGATCGGGTGGAGTAAGGGTAGGATTTGAGGGCTTCATCCCAAATGGTGGATGAGAGGTAATCATATTTAATAGCAGCAGAATCAAGTAGGGAGAACTGGGTCTCGGATGGGAGCATTTGTCGGAGGTGGGTAGAGAAGGTGTCTGGGTCCCCCTCATCAAAGCAAAAGGTAGTGTAGAGTGGGCCCTTGGGCGGGGGGTTGTCAACTTGGAGATAGAAGGAAAGAAGAGCATGGGCTGTGAGGGGGATGGGCGAAACAGAGAAATGATGAATAAAGGGGAGTAAGTTATGGCTAGATTGGACATAATCCACAACACTCGCACCCTCTCCATGGGGCCAACACATGAAAAGGCGAGATTCTAAGAAACATGGGAGCCTGTTCAGAATCAAGAAATCTTGAGATTCCCCTAGGTGTAAAAGGTGCCCACCATAAGCTGTGAGAGGCCCCAATGCATCGTCGAACATCCAGTGAAGTCCCACTGATGTTAGATCGATCTCCTGGATGCAGAACATGTCATCTATCCGGTCATGGAGAGGAATTTGGAGGGCTCTGGTGCGGGAGTTGAAATCACCCAGGAGAACCACCTCCCCAATCGTCGTGTATTGGGTGATATCGGCATATAAATCAATAAAGGGGTCACCATTGGACCCATTATGAATGGCATATGATGAAGATGCGGGAGGAAAGTAACAGACTGCAATGTAAATGTACCTTAGTAGAGAGACACTACAAACCCAAACCCACAAAAACCTAGCAAACTCATTTGTGGCCACCAAAGAGACCCTGCTCTAGAGGGATTCTCTAATGAAGCAAACAACTCCACCTGAACCTCTGATACCCCACGAACTCCTCATCTATTGTCTACATGTTGAAAAT
>ML803333.1:107198-143032 GCA_009831015.1 Picea engelmannii | reverse complement strand
GTTCTTTACCTCCTCATTATCTCGAGGTTTCAGTCTGTAAGATGCTTTGTTTGGCAGACTTGCTCCTGGTATCAAATCGATATGATGACTGATACTTCTGATGGGTGGAAATGAGTTAGGCATCTCATACACCACTATGTAAGCAAAATTATCCAATAATTCCTCAACTTCTTCAAGCAAATCATCCATTGGAGTACTTGTAAGGATAACTCTGGGTTTCCTCACCACAACAAACTGCATCTCCTATTATTTTTTGACTTCTTTCGGGAGCTCCTTCCCACTCATGAGGAGTATGCTTGTGTTGGCTTCCTCTTTCACTTTCTTCTCCTATATTGGCAGCAACATGTGTGTTCTACCATTCTTCTCCAAGGTGTATGTATTCTTCCTCCCATCATGAATGACATTCCTGTCAAACTTCCATGGTCTTCCCAACAAAATATGGCATACATACATGGGAATTACATCACACACAATTTCATCTCTATATCCTCCTATCTTAAATTCAACCAAGCATTGTTTAGTAACCATTACCTGGTGTCCTTTCTGCAACCATGAGACTTTATATGTCTCTGGGTGTGCAGTTATCTCTAGCTCCAATTTCTCCACCATCTGTTGGTTGTGGAGCCTGATTATCTTCTTGATTCATAGGTCCTTTCTTTCAATCATGTTTATACCCCATGAAGACTTTACACCCCATAAGAATGTACACTCTTCCATGTGGGGGAGTGTAGAGGGGGGTTACCCCCCCTTGTAAAAGTATATTGTAATTTCATTGTAAATCTGGACCATTCATTATAAGGTCACAGATCTAACGGTAAAAGTTATGTTAGGTTTTTTATCCATAGCATGCAACCCTCTCTTATGAGGGAAATGTATTGCGGCTGTGTATCACGACGAATATTGTATTATGAGATAGGAGACTATGAGAGAAATAAGAGGAAGTTACAACGGGTTTGTTGTAGGTTGTATCCCTTCATTTTTTGGATAATAATAAAGGAAGGACCTGGCAATTTCTCTGGTGGATGTAGCCCACACTGGGTGAACCATGTATATTTATGTCTCTATTGTATTGTGTATCTTCTGTATTATATTTCTACATTTTTTTTATTTTATTTCTCTGCGATCCTATTTTTTCTAACAACTGGTATCAGAGCGAAAGGTAACTCGCAGGAAAGGAGGGTTCCTGGTTCGAGTGAGAGCAATGTCAGAAGATGGAAAGTTTAGGGTCAAGAAATTTAACGGCCAAAACTACCAGTTATGGAAGAGGCAGATGGAAGATTATTTATATCAGAAGGATCTATTCCTACCATTGGGAAAAATAGCAAAGAAGCCAACGGCTATGAAGGATGAAGAATGGGAGATTCTTGACAAAAAGGCTTTAGGAATGATACAACTGAGCGTGGAAGCGTCGGTGGCTTTCAATATTTTGAAAGAAAAGACAACGAAGGGTTTGATGGAAGCATTGGCTAAATTGTATGAAAAACCCTCGGCGTCCAATAAGGTATTTCTAATGAAGAGATTATTTAATATGAAGATGTCAGAAGGTGGGTCTGTTGCAGATCATTTAAATGAATTTAATACGGTTACCAATCAACTAAGTTCTGTAAAGGTGGACTTTGATGATGAGGTCAGAGCTCTTCTAATCTTGTGCTCATTGCCAAAAAGATAGAACGGCTTTGTCATGGCTATAAGTAACTCTGTCTCTGGTTCAAATAATTTAAAATTTTATGATGTTGTTGGTGTTATCCTTGGTGAGGAAATGCGACAGAAACGCACAGGTGATACATCAGGTAATGCGTTGAACATGGAGAATAGGGGAAGACAAAAGGATAGAGGAAAGAGCTCAGGGAACCGCGAGAATTCTAGGAAGGGCAGATCCAAATCTAGACTTGGAAAGATATAGTGTTGGAATTATGGGAAGAAAGGACATCTAAAGAAAGACTGCAGAGCTCCAAAGAAACAAAGAGATGGACAACAGGAGAGAAATCAAGAAGCAAATGTAACAGGTGATGTGTTACAAGATGCTTTTTTTCTTTCTGTAGATAATATTTATGAGTCTTGGGTGGTAGATTCAAGGGCCTCATTTCATGCCACACCCCATAGGAAACATTTTCTAGATTATGTTCAAGGTGATTTTGGACAGGTTCATTTGGGTGATGATGCACTATGCAAAATTGTTGGAATGGGAAAGGTAAAAATAAAGCAAAGCAATGGAAACCAATGGTTGTTGAAAGAGGTAAGACATGTTCCAGATTTAAGGAAAAATCTAATTTCAATCAGGCAGTTAGCAAGTGAAGGTTGTATATCCATATTTACAGATAATACGTGGAAGGTCATCAAAGGATCATTGGTGATAGAAAAAGGAAAGAAGGTAGGTACATTGTATTTATGTACTAGTAATACGGACTCTTCAATCTCTTTAGCTTCTACAGGAGTGAATACATCACTGTGGAATCATAGGCTGGGATACATGAGTGAGAAGGGAATGCAGATACTTCACAAAAGAAATATGTTGCCAGATCTTAAACAAATTGATTTGGACTTCTGTGAGCAATGTTTTTATGGAAAACAGAAGAGAGTTAGATTTCTCAAAGTCAAAAAAGAAAAGAAGAATGAAAGGTTAGAGCTTGTGCATACAAATGTATGGGGACCATCTCAGGTATCATCTCTTGGTGGCTCTCGTTACTATGTTACTTTTATTGACGATGCAACTAGAAAAACTTGGGTTTATTGCATTCAACAAAAATCGGATGTTTTTTATACTTTTAAGAAATGGAAAGCTTTGGTTAAGAATGAGAAAGGAAAAAAGATGAGGTGTCTCAGATCAAATAATGGAGGTGAATATTGCAGCAAGAAGTTTGATGATTACTGTTCATACCATGAGATTCGTAGAGAGAATATAGTTCCAAGAACACCAAAATAAAATGGTGTGTCAGAAAGGATGAATAGGACAATCATGGAGCCTGGAAGGAGTATGAGATTGCATTATGGTTTTCCCTTAAAGTTCTGGGAAGATGTTGTAGATATTATTGTTTACTTAATAAACAAAGGACCTTCAAGCTATTTGGATGGTATAATTCCAGAGGAGGAATGGACAGTAAAAAAGGTAAACTATTCTTTTTTGAAGACTTTTGGTTGTGAAGCATTTGTCCATATTGATAAAGAAAATAGAACAAAGCTTGAGGCAAAATCCAAGAAGTGTACCTTTATTGGATACAGTGTTAACAATTTTGGTTATGGCTTATGGGATTATGAAAATAATAAAATCATTAGGAGTAGAGATTCCATATTCAATGAGAAGGTCATGTACAAAAATTAGTTGCAAGAAAAAGAAAAACCAGAATACACAGTTCTTGATGAGATCACTGGAAAAGAAATTCCAAAGGAACCAGAAAATCAAAATGTACAACAACAGGAGCAACAGGTACCTCAAACTCCTGCAAGTGTAGTTAGAATATCTACCAGGTTAAGTATACCCCCTGAACGATACTCTCCTTCATTGTATTATTTATTGTTGACTGATTCTGGTGAACCAGAATGTTATGAAGAGGCAATGCGTGTAGACACCAAAAATAATTGGGAGCAAGGCATGAAGGAGGAAATGGATTCCTTGGTAAATAACCAAACTTGGGATTTGGTTCAGTTGCCTGTAGGAAAAAGAGCATTGCAAAATAAATGGGTTTACAAGTTCAAGGAAGAAGATGGAGGAGAAAAGTCATACAAGGCTAGACTTGTTGTAAAGGGGTTTGCACAAAAGAAAGGTATAGATTTTGATGAAATTGTTTCTCCTATTGTTAAAATGACTTCAATTAGGACTATCTTAAGTCTTGTGGTAGTAGAAGATTTGCATCTTGAACAATTATATGTTAAAACATCTTTTCTCCATCGGGATTTGGAGGAATAGATTTATATCTAGTAGCCACATGGGTATGAGGTCAAAGGGAAGGAGAATTTGGTATGTACGTTGAAGAAGAGCGTTTATGGCCTAAAGCAAGCTCCAAGGAAGTGGTATTTGAAGTTTGGCAGGTTTATGACAGAACAGGGTTATAGTAGATGTCATTATGATCACTGTGTTTATTTCAAAAAGCTAGAAAATGGAAGTTATATTATCTTGTTATTGTATGTAGATGACATGCTTGTTGCAGGGTCTAATATGCAGGATATAAATGTGCTCAAGAATAAATTAGCTAATTCATTTGCGATGAAGGATTTAGGTGCTGCAAATAAAATCCTTGGTATGAGAATAACAAGAGACATGAAAAATCGCAAATTGAAATTGTCTCAGGGTGAGTACATAGAGAAGGTGTTGGAGAGGTTTAGAATGCAGAATGCAAAACCAGTTAGTACACCTTTATCTAGCCATTTCAAATTAACTAAGGAAATGTGTCCCAAGACATGGGAGGAGATAGAATACATGTCCAGGGTCCCTTATTCGTCAGCAGTTGTCAGCTTGATGTATACAATGGTTTGCACAAGATCAGATATTTCACATGCAATGGGAGTTGTGAGCAGGTATATGAACAATCCAGGTAAAGAACATTGGAAGGCAGTAAAGTGGATTCTTGGGTATTTGAGAGGTACTGCTACTCATGCATTATGTTTTGGAGGTTCAGACACTTTTCTACAAGGATATGTTGATTCAGATATGGCAGGTGATAAAGACAGTAGGAGGAGCACCACAAGGTATTTTTTTACTATAGGTGGAACAACAGTAGGTTGGGTTTCGAAACGGCAAAAGGTTGTTTCACTTTCAACAATAGAGGCAGAGTATGTTGTTTCTACAGAGGCTAGTAAAGATATTATTTGGTTACAGAGGTTTATGGAGGAATTGGGAAATAAGAGGAGAATAGCAGGTTGTACTGTGACAGTGAGAATGCCATTCATCTTGCAAAGAAATCAGCCTTCCATTTGAATACTAAGCATATACAGTTGAGGTACCACTTCATACGATCCGCCTTGGAATATGGACATTTGAAGTTGGAAAAGATACACACTAGCCAGAATCCTGTAGACATGTTAACAAAGGGAGTAACCAGGCAGAAACTAAGTTCTTGCTCAGTTTCAGTTGGTCTTCAAGCATGAAGATGAAGATGAGAAATTTTCCAGGTCCAAAAAGGTTCATAGTCCAACAGATACAACAGCGGTGGAGTTGTTGAGATCAGTCTCCAAGTGGGAGATTGTTGGTTATGGAGCCTGATTATCTTCTTGATTCAGAGGTCCTTACTTTCAGCCGTGTTTATACCCCATGAAGACGTTACACCCCAGAAGAATGTACAATCTTCCACGCGAACGAGTGTAGAGGGGGGTTACCCCCTCTGCGGGGTTCAGGGGAGCTATCCCCTTAGGTAGGGGGTACGGGGGAAAGCGGGCCCCCGAAGGGGGTTTGGGGGTAGTGTCCCCCGATGGGGGTTCAGGGGAAAATCCCCCAAAGGAAAAATTTCCTAAGTATATTGTAATTTCATTGTAAATCTGGACCGTTCATTATAAGGTCACAGATCTAACAGTAGAAATTATGTTAGGGTTTTTTTCCCTAGAAGGCAACCCTCTCTTATGAGGGAAATGTATTGTAGTTGTGTATCATGGCGAATATTGTATTCTGAGATAGGATATTGTGAGAGAAATAAGAGGAAGTTACAACAGGTTTGTTGTAGGTTGTATCCCTTCATTTGCTGGATAATAATAAAGGAAGGACCTGGCAATTTCTCTGGTGGATGTAGCCCACATTGGGTGAACCACGTATATCTGTGTCTCTATTGTATTGTGTATCTTTTGTATTTTATTTCCACATTTGTTTTATTTTATTTCTTCGTGATCCTGCTTTTTCTAACACCATCTCCGTAGATACTAAGTTATCAGTGCTCCCACTATCAATCATCACCTTGCATAGTCTGTCTTTAGTCTTGCAAGTTGTCTTGAATAGACTGTTCCTCTATACTAGATTTTTAAATTATGTCTGTGGTTTTAAGAGAATATTCCTCATCATCAGGGATGTTCCATCCTCTTCTCCCTTGGCTTCAACATTCCCTCTTTGTGCTTCCGAAATGTGAGCTTCTCCTCCTTCTTTATTTTTCTCGAGGAATTCCCAAGACATGTGCCCTGTCTTTCCACAGGTATAACATCTTATTCCTCCTCTGCCTCTTCCTCTATAAGAGTTTCTTCCACCACTCTGTCTTCCTCAAGAACTTCCTCCTCTTTTCGAGTGACTGTGTGGAGTTTCAGCCTCGTCTTTTGAATTATGTGTCTTGTCATGGGAAACTCCCTTACCTTTGTTCAAGGCTGAGATTTTACCTCTACCTTGTTGGATTTGTTCTCTGGCCAACTTCTTTTCTGCCTTCAACGCAAACTGATAAGCATCCTCCACTATCCTTATCGACATCATGTTGAGCTCATCTTGGATTTCATACCTTAGGCCATTCATATACCTAGAAACTTTTTCTTCATCCTGCTCTCTTTGTCCAACTCGGATGTTCAACTTGTAGAAATCCTCTGTGTATTATTTGACTATCATACCCTTCTGTCTCAGGTTCTGTAGCTTCCTGAACAGATTGATCTGATAATCCTTGGGCATGAATTTAGCCTTTAGCTTGGCTACCATTCTGTCCTAATTCTTTATCTTTTGTTTTCCTCTACTTCTCCTCTCAGCTTGCAGTTCATCCCACCACAGTGTTGCATGTCCCTTAAGCCTGGTGATAGCATGTCTCACCCTTTTCTCCCCATCAACATCTTCATAATCAAAATATTTTTCCATGGACCTTATCCAATCCAGTAGTTCTTCAGCATCCAAATTGCCTTCATACATTGGGACCTCTATCTTGGCCCTAGCTCTCAATCTAACAACTTCTCTTAGCAAGCGTTCTTCGACAATGTGTTCCCCTGTAGATTCTTCGACTTCTATATCTTCACTCTATGCATCGTTGACATCTCCAACATCAGGTGCTCTTCTCTGTGCTGCTTCCATCGCTTCCAACCTTGCACGAAGTTCTCAAATCTCTCTTTCTACAATGCGATTGGCTAAAGGTGGCTCCCCTCGTCTCCTTGGCGACATTGTGTTGATTGTCTCTTACACACAGAGTACAACTTCGAGTTATTTTTCTCCTTCACCTGAAATCTACAAACGAAAATCAACTTTGATACCACTTGATGTCGACCTCCCTTCTCTCCTAAGGACTGCGTGACCTCCCGGTCTAGGATCGATCAATAAACTGAGTATGATTGACTCTTTGGCCCTCAAGAACCTCAAATCCACTTAATAGGCCCTCTTTTCGTTAAAGCACGGGTTATATGGGACCTGCGGCTTTCTCCTTAATGCCTTTAAGCTTCAACGTGTTTATACGCTAACTCTCCTGGTTAAACCCCTCACTTTATGTGAATAAGGTTGTGACCAGTCGCCTAATCGAAAGGCATGTCGTGACTTCTTTTATAAGGCCTTTGCATGCGAGTCGCTCTAACTGTCTTGAATTCTGAAATCCCGACAGGAGCCTAGCAGATGCTATCCCCTCTATTCCCCTTCACCGATGTGGCCCTTCGCTATGATTGTGGGCCAATCTTTCAAGCACATCACGATTTTTTGTTTTGCGATTTCTCATCTCATGAGTTCACACTTCACAAGTCATCTCCCTAGACGCTCAATGGTCCAAATCTCTTCTCGAACAGACGGCTCAGATCAAATCTTTGTGGTTTCGGGTTTCGCGAGTTCTCGGAACTCTTACCTCTGATTTCCTGAGTTGCAAAGTCCCGACAAAACCATATCTATGGTGAAAATCCCTCCTTCGATCAACGACTGTGATCTTTTCACAATTTTGCAATTCGCGACTTTGGAGTTTCCTTTCCTCCGTTCTCCCGATAGTCGAAATTGCGATGGCACTGGATCAATGGTCCAGATATCCCCTTTGATCAATGGCTCAGATCATGTCGCGATTTCATGTTTCGTGAGTTCTCGTGACTCAAACTTTGACTCCTTCGAGTCACGAGTCAGCAAAATGTTGATCTCTCGCCATGTGCCCTCCTTGACAACGAACAATCTTGATGATTTTGGAACGATCAACAACTGTGATCTTTTCACGAATTCGCACTTCGCAAATCCTCACAACTCTTATCTTTGACCTTTCCACTCTGCGAGTCAACAAAATGTTGATCTCTCACCACTTGTCCTATCGTGATGGACGGTTCCGATGATTTCATAATTTCGTGACCTTGTTCCTCCTGTGTATGTTCAAAGATTTAATGTTAGTGCACTTTACCTTTATCAAATGGCTACGATCCATTTGCACTTAGATTGAATGGTTGAGATCTTTTCTCCTCTGCACTTACTTCTCATTGTCTGGACGTTGATCGGATGGTCAAGATCTTCCCTTTGAGCTAAATCTTTCTTTAGACTTAGAAGATTTTCGAAAGGATTTAAAGGCTTTGACCTTTATCCTTCCTGTGAGTCCATTTCTTAGATCTCGTTCGCACTTCTTGGAAAGTGCTACTCCTCCTAAGCTTGATCTCTCCAAAGATTTTGATCTCCCAAGCACTTCTTGCTTTTCTGGGAAATTCGTCAAACTCAGATCCAAAGATTCTTGAAAAGAATCCTTTCTCGCCTTCCTGGCATTCTTCCGCTCTCGTCCTTCAACTTATTTATGGATTCGCTTCGACTCTTTGTTGAATTCCAGTTATGTGCACTCTTTGCAACCGATATTTACACAAGATTTGAGTTATTGCGATGACTATGCACTCCTTGCAGCAGTCACTTTACACTTCCTACAAAGAAAGTCTTACGCTATTTCTTCTGAGCTTTACAAGTCGAAACAGACCCTGTCAACACACCCCTTGCAAACTGTGTGCACACCTTGCATCGGCTCACGAAGAAAAGTGATTTAAATTCTTATGCAAGCATTTCAAAGCTACATACACTCGTAGAAAGATTCATTCATTCTTGAAAAGATTAAGACAACAACAAAGAGATTACAAACACTATTCACACCATACATTGGATCAATTTTTCTCTATTATCTTCATTCAAAATCAAGAAAATGGTTACAGCTAAAATCAAAGCAACAACTACTTCTCTGAGATTCCTACTTTCTCATAATTCTCGTAACCCCTCTTTTGGGTGTACAAAATCTCTCTTTATACAAAAGAAACAAACTAACTACTATCTAGTTGTGGTTACATTGAGACTAGGGTTAAGCTCCCAAGTCACCCATGCTCATTTTGTCTCCACGTGTGTGATCTTTCCTCTTTTGTTTTCTATCGCTTCAAAAGATTTGCAGTATTGGCTAGCGTTCGAGACTCTAGATTGGCTCTCAGGCACTGAGTTGTCCTACCATTTGTACTTGTTGACGATGCTCCTGCATCACTTTGTCAGTCTCAGATTGAACATGGGAAGAGTTTGTCTGTGTGGTTGCAAGAGGTAGTGCAACATCAAGGGGACCCAAGGGTTGGAATCTCAGCCCCACATGAAATAGCTATGGATGGTGGAGTTATGTAGAGCCCTTTTGTAACTGTGTTGAACATAGGGGAGACTCTCATCCCATTTATGTGGATGCTTATAGTTGTATATGTGAAGGATGTGCACAATCATCCAATTGACTACCTTTGTTTGGTTGGGGGTGGAAAGCCGTGGATTTAGTGAGCTTGGTGTCCAACAATGACCAGAGACCCGACCAAAATGTGTTGAGGAACCTGCTATACCAGTCAGAGATGATGGTCTATGGTATCCCAAAATGGACCCACACTCGTTCGAAGAAGAGCTTGGCGATATCCGTCGCTGTGATAATCTTCTTGCAAGCTATGAGAATGGCCATCTTCGAAAACCGATCAATGGCCAAAAAGACACAATCATTGCCTTTCTTGGTGGACGAAAGTCCAAACATGTAATCCATCGAGATGGATTCCCAAGGCTTCTCGGGAGTAGGAAGAGGGGTGTATAATCCTTTCTTCTTGATTGTTGGCTTGGAAATGGCACAGATGGTGCAAGATCTGATATACTTGATGACATCCTGTCGAAATTTTGGCCAATAAAAATGTTTCTGTAGAATGAACACAGTTTTCTCCACGCCAAAATGTCCTACCATCCAACTATAGTGGGCTTCCCAAATAAAATTTTCACTCTCACTTGCAGGAACACAGAGATGGACAAGGTGGCATAACGGTCTATCTTGAATGTGAAAATTGGTGACATTCACACATGTACCCAAGATATGATAGGTGGTGGTGAAGTTTGGATCTTGCTGATAAAGTTGGGGCCACTCAGATGCCTCATGTCCATATGAATGAAGCACAGTAGTGAGTGCATCCACGGGAGGTCGACTGAGACAGTCAGTGACACGATTTGTGCTCCTTGTCTTATACTTGATTTCGATATGGAACTACTTCAAGTAGGTGGGCCACTTCTGGCGATGGTCGTTCTGCAATTTCCCCTGTGTTTGTATGAACTGCAGAGGCTTGTGATAAGTGTGGATGATTGTCTCCTTTCCTAGAATGTAATGTTTCCATTGATGACACTCTTGTACAATGGAATACATTTCCTTGTCATAGGTGGGGTATTTTTGAACAATATATGAGAGTGTCTCACTATGGTATGCTACCAGATGATTATGTTGAGTGAGAATTGAGCCTACAACATAGTCAGATGCATCAGTCTCAATCTCGAACATTTGTTGCAGATTGGGCAAGGAGAGTACTCTAGCTGAGTATAAGCGATGCGTCAGATCATCAAATGAACGTTTTTGTTCCTTACCCCACACGAAATTTTCCCTACCACCACCCTTGGTCACTTGGCTGAGGGCCCATGCAATATGGGAGAATCACAGCACGAACCGTCTGCAGAAGTTAGCCAATCCCAAGAAGCTCTGAAGCTCAGTTAGTGTGGTTGGGGTTGGCCAATCACGGATGACTTGGATCTTAGTTGGAGAAACATGTACCCCACTCTCATCAACAATGTGTCCCAAGTATTGAACTATGTTCATGCCAAAGGATCATTTTTCCAAGTTGGCATATAGCTTTTGCTGCCAGAGAATGCTTCAAACCTACTGAATATGCCACATGTACTCCTCCCAAATTCTGCTAAAGATGAGGATCTCATCCAAATATACCACCATAAAAGAGTTGGTGAAGGGTCTCAATACAACATCCATCAACCTCATGAAAATGGTTGGTGCATTTTTTAAGCCAAAGGGCATGACCAACCATTCAAAGAGACCTTCTTTAGATTTGAAAGTTGTCTTCCATACATCAATTAGTTAGATGGGAACCTGGTGGTAGCTAGCTTTAGGTCAATCTTGCTGAAGAAATTTTTCCCCTTGAGTTGTTCAAGAAGGTCATCAATCCTAGGAATTGGGTATCGGTTCCTGACTACGATTTTATTTAATGCTCTATAATCAATGCAGATTCATCAAGGCCCATCCTTCTTCTGCACCAGTACAATCAGGCTTCCGCAAGGGGAGGAGATGGGTCCGATGTGCCCCTTTTGAAGAAGCTCTTGGATCTGATGCTTGATTTCATCATTTTCCATCAGTGAGCGACGATAGACTGGTCCATTAGGAAGAGGTACATTGGGGGTTAGATCAATTGGATGCTTGACTTGGAAGTGCATTGGTACCCCAGTGGGTGAGGAGAATATGTCTCTGTACTCTTCTATGATCCTGTCCAATTTCTTCTGCTGCAAAGAGAGGCTCTGTGTAGAGATCATAGTTGTGGCAATGAACTTCTACTTACTGTGAGCACATATCACAAAGAAGAAGAAACTCCTAGTCTGTGAAATGACCTTACTACATTGATTAGCAGAGATTAAAGAAATAGCGGTAGGTGACGCTACCTCTGGTATCCTGTACAATTGTCTATCCAAAGTAATAATAACACTGCGGGGTCTAGACTCATACACGGCATGACGCTTCCACAAATATGGTTGTCCTAAAAGAACATCACAAACTTCAAGGGGAGAAATATCATGCAATACCTCATCTTTGAAAGGCTTGATCTCATAGGGAATACGACATTGTTGGCTGACACGAAAAAATCTTCCTTGGCAAAGCCAGGCGATGGTGTAGGGTTGCAGGTGTGGTGTCGTTGGCAAGTCCAATCACTTGACGACCTCTGCTGAGATCAGGTTCTCCTGAATGTCACTATCGACAATGATGACCTCTTCATATTCCTTTGTGGCCATTTACTCCAAGTAAGTATCCTACTAGTCCTTAACATGGGGGATGACCTTGAGGAGTGAAAAAACAATATTTTCCTTATTGGAAAATTTTGGACCGAAAAATACCCTTTGAGTAGATTCAACCATTTATCTAGATCATCTGTGTCTATTAGTCCTTCAAATAATGGAATATCAAAATCTACATGTACCTTGAAGGGGGTTGCATGGCCGCTTGATGAAGATGCTTCTCATGTGGGAAATCGTCGAAGGATCTGCACAAAGTTGTCCATCATTTCGTTCCTTTGTCGTGTGAGGGATTCCTCGAGAAATATTTTAAAAGGATCTCCTACTCCATCATATTTATTTTCTTCTCCCATGGGTTGTTGTCAGGCTCGACACGGTCGATCTTGCAATGGCTCGATTGGTTCTATTCCCAACTTCTTGTACCCAGATCTTGTTGGGGACATGCACGAAGAAAAATAAATGAAGAGCAAACCAATCTGATGCCACTAATCCAGATTTAGGAGTGGAACAAACATATTAACAGACTAAATACAATAAACACAGAGATACTAAGAACAACACAGATATCCAGTGAACAATATCTTCTATTGAATAAATGAAATAGGTTGAAACTGTAAAACTGCAGATCTGAAACGCTTGCTCGAATGGTGGTATCTATCTCTGAGAAGAGATGTGGTTGCTACGTGCATCCGTCAGAGAATAATGATTACAATGAGGCTCTAGAGGCCCTTTTGATATTACTCATGAATTCCAAAACCTTAGACATCCAAAATCCTAACCCTAGGAGATGAAACACCAAAAGTTATGTGGGCCCCTATGGGTAAGTTGGTACCTCAACTTCCCGGGGTCGTAACTTTTTCATACGACCTCTGTTTTAGGCATGTGATAGCCCGTTGGAAAGGTATTTTAGAGAACTACACATTACACAATCAAACTGAGACTTTGTCTATAGTTTGACTATGGCAAGACAAAAAAACATTGTTTAGGGCCCCAACATGGCCCTGGAAGTACAACAAGATGTGTTGACATGAAAACATACAAAATAAGCTAGTTGGATTAGGTGGGAGGCCACTAGTATCCACCTGGAAGATGTGTAGGGCTTCAGACAACTCTGGAAGTGTAGAACCCACAATTACAAAGAAGTACAGAAGAATGTGTTGAACTAAAAACTGTCAAGAGAAGCCAGTTGGAATAGGTGGGTGGCCACCAATATCCACCTGGATCAAAGTATGAGGCAAATGTGTAATTTCTCCAATGCTTAATATGGAGTAAGCATGTGTCCACGTTAATTACAATATTTTAATGTGTGTGTGTGTGTATAACAATTCAAAGTAAAAAAAAATATTATTGTGTCAAAATACACTTTTTACATATGAATTATTATTGTGCCAAAATACACGTTTTGCATCTGAGTATGAGGGAGATGTGTAATTCCTTCAATGCTTAATATGGAGCTTACACATGACATTTAAAAGAATATTAATAATAAGTAAAATATTTGAGACTCCTGTCACTCATATTATCTTGTATGGATGTGAAGTTTGAGATGAAGTATCTCAATCCTGGAGAAAGACAAAACAGATCCAAAAGAATCCCATAACTTATAATCTCAAAATTAAACGCAATACGCCCTATGCTATCCTCTGCATAGAAGCAACCCCTTCCCCCATTGAGGGAAAATCTATGATTATGTACTTAATGTACAAGAACAAGATAAACAACATGGATAACAAGAGCGCCCCCCCCCCCAACATAATTGTTTCAAACTCTAGCCAAAATCACCATTGACTCAAGCGGGAATGGCATAATGATACTAAGTCTTGGGTAAATCATTGGGGAATAAAAGAAGAATTTATTCTACAGAATATCGATATTAAAAATATTGTTCAAGCTAAATTTAAGGAGAACCTATGGTGTGATAAATAATTCAAGGATAAAAGAAAATCAAGATATTATAAGGAGGTGATTAACCCTAATATTGAAGATAAAAATATCTCTTTGTTTTGACTAGCGTTAAAAAGAGAATCAATATTGCGAAAATTAGAACTAATTATCATGAGCTACATAGTGAGACTAGGTGTTAGACAATCCTCAAAACACCATGGCATGAAAGAATATGTCACCTTTGTGACATCAAGAAGGTTGAAGATGAAAAAAAAACATGTATATACCCAAATCAGATCTCAATTTTAAAACACTTGTCATAATACCGACCTTCCTAACCTTCTAAGTCATCAAAACTATAGTGATCTTGAAATGCTTCTCCTAATGCTTTTTGAGCATTGAAATAACATTATAAAGAAATCTAAGTAATCTCTTACATTTCTTAAGGTTTGATAGACCAATTTTGGTCTCAATGGACGTTAACCACCACCACCACCACCACCACCATCATCATCATCATCATCATCATATATATATATATAAGAACCCACTCTAGATCTATTATACGAGGGATCAAATCCCTTGAGGTCTAAACCTTTTCTCAAATTTGTATCTCTAAAAATGTTTGTAACTCGAGAGATTTAATTTTTAAGTGAATTTTTAAAACCATTTTTATTAGAAATTTTGGAATTTCTATTTCATTTATTTATAATTATAATTTAAAAAGTTTTCAGATATTTAAATTTATTTAAATTATCAAAAAATGCAATTTAAAAAATAAACAATCTACCCCTTAAAATAACAAATTTCTAAATCACCAAATTCTAAGAAATACACACGTTTTCCTCGAAATTGCAAATTTCTTAATCACCATTGTTGCTTAACGATTTAAAAAGCACCCACCAAAACCCAAACCCGTTCATTTGTAATCACACCATTTATAGAGTTGAGTGCCCTATGTGTATTTGTAATATATTTTTTATTTTAATTAATAATGCTTTTATTAAATTATTAAAAAATTAAAATGTTGTTAGTTTTTATTATTTTATAAATGAAAAAAAAAAGATTTTATATATTAATATATTTCTTTACTTTAAATTTAAAATTAGATTATTATTATTATTTATAAAAAATATTAAAATGTAAAAACAATAATAAAAAATCATTGTTTTTTCAAAATACAATACCATGTGAAAACATCATTGTCTAAATGAAAAAGACGAGAGCATCATTATTTGTGGCTCTGCCATTTGGACAAACCACGTGGAAACATCATTGTCGAAATGAAAAAGATGATAGCATCACGTTCGGTGGATCTGCCTTTTGAACAAACCACGTTAGTTGGCTGACTAAAATGTGCCTTCTTGTACTACGCATGCGCACTGAAAACACCCTACAATACTTGACAACATCAATGGACCGATCATTAAGTGACGTGGACCTATCGAAGTCCACGTGAAATCTTTTGTATTCCTCAACGAGCTTCTACCGCAAACTTTTTTGATTAATATATTATCCACCAGTTTTTATAAAATAAGAAAAAACATAACAAGAAAACATTAATAATTTTTTAAAACAATAAAAAATAATAAAAATAAATTTATATAATGCAAATTAATAAAAAAAATTACATATACTTTAAAAAAACTTGGAATTATGCCAAATGAAATATAAAATATAATTTAATGCAATATAAAACCATCTAAAAAAGTTGTATGGAAAAAAGTGATGTACTATTTTATAGAAAGACTAGTTGAAAGATCCATTACTTAAAACTTTTCCTTGCATTTCTTCACCTTGTAGTTTCTACAATTCTCATAGCTATGCTCATACCTACCAACGATTATTTATCCCAAACCAATGCTTAAATATTACATCAAGAAATCACTAAATTTTAGATTAATTTTCACTAAATTTAATATATTTCTTCGTCCGGTGAATTTAATCTAGCGTTGTAGTCAGCAAAATGGATGCACATAGATTTGTATACACAAGTGTATCTTTGTTATTAATATTATTAGTGTTATTAGTCCCTGCCGAAGGCATAGAGGGACTATAGCGATCAACAATTCGTTGACTTCATAATAGTTTGTCCTTTGACCACAAATATTTGCATAATATCTATTGTTGAAACTAGGGAACTAAAAACATTGATTTTTATATAATAAAAAGTACCATATATATCATGATGTGATTGGATAACAGATTGAAGGTCTTATTGTCGGCTTCTCTATTCCCAATGTTATATATGTTAGCATATCCAAAGTATTTGATCATATACAGTCTTTTTGAATTATATATTTTCTTATGCACTGCTCGAAGGTGGATTAATGTTAGCATTAGTTCGAATGTTTGTCTTAGCATTTTCTACTAGCTAAATTTATCCCAATGTTTGATGTGCTAGCATATCCAAAGTTTTTGGATCATATACGATCTCCCTAATTTGAGGTCTTATTATTATTAGTCCTTATTAGTATTGCACATGGATAGTCAGTTTTCATATTACTTTGTTGTCTCACTTAAAATTTTTGTTACTATAGTCTCCATTGTTCGAACTATTATTATTATTATTATTATTATTATTATTATTATTATTATTATTATTTTATTACTATTACTATGTGTGATTTTTTCTTCATTGTTGCGTGCTTCGAGAGTCTTTGTCATTGTTCTGTACATAAACAGGTCTGCCACGTTGCATTCTTTCTTAAGTGTTTGCACAGGGCGACGCCCTTCGACGGTTCTGACAGTCTTAAGTGTTTACCTAACAGGTCTCGCAGCCTTAAATGTTTATTGTACAGATGTGTTGCAACATAGTTTTGTTCCACTTTTTTGATGGTGTTGTTTGCAGTGAAATTGTGCAAAATTGTTCTCCACCGGCATCATTGGTTCAGTGGTTGATGCTTGTTTGTTGGTTTGTTCCATGTTTCTTGTTCTTGTTTGATTCAACTTTGCAAAGTTGAGGTCCTACAGTTGCAGTTGGACCTCTTCGTGGTTGTTCACTAGTATGGTATTCTTCAACTTTGCAAGCTTTTGGACCTGTTGTTATGGTTTGCAAGTTTTGGGGCTAATCTCTTGCCATCCCTCGTTGACAGTTAAGTTTTTGTGGTATCATTTTGTTGCTATTCCTTTTTTCCTACTTGGTGTTTTGCACCTTGCATGCAAGATTTTTCAATGGTAGGAGTCCCTACCTCGAAATTCTGTTGCAAAACATCTTTCTGTGTGGGCTTATTTTTTGTTCCTGGAAACCATGCGTCTTCATATGCCATCTGCCACATCCTGCATATTGTGCCATGGCTATTTCAAAAATTTCAATGCAAAGGGGTTTAAAAAATGAATTTGGAGTTGTCACAAGGGGGAACCATCCGTCAGGGTGTAGTGGTAGAGAATGCTTTTATTCTCTGGGTCAAAAACCTGTGTCCACCTGTTTCCTTTGTCCTATCCTTTCTATTTTGAAAAACATCTTTTGCCTCTGAGAATCTTGTAGGATGCACACCATGAATAGGTTCAAATCGGTCTTTGTGCTCAACAAATGTATAGTGTTATTTATTTGTGTTGTTTCTTATGTTTGGTTCATTGTTCAGTGTAGGCTTGTTTTCATGTCATCTACTATGGTGACTAGGGGGAATTGAATTTGACAAGAAGAAGGTTGAAGGATACATACCAGGATTGGTACGCAGTTCAGCGCTTGTAGTTTTCTATTTGACTTTTTTTCTTCGTTTTATTCTTTTTTTCCCCTTTTCTCTGTTTTCATACAAACTGAAAATAGCTAAGAAACAACTTGAAAATCACAGTTTAAGAGATGAAACAAGTAACAAATGTTGATTCGTATGAAATAGATACACACTCCATTATACATGACAACATTGACGGGGTGTTGCGTAGCAATGGAATTCTTAGATTGGATGCATTCTCGTATACTGTAGGAGATTTCCTTTTCGATGCATTTCAGGTTCTACTGCATTTTCGTTATTCCTCGACCGACCTACACAATGAATTGATAGATTATTTCTTGGGTTGTTTAAAAAATGGCGACGTTGAGGCATTGGAGTCGTATGAATACTAATTTAAATTTCATTTTCTTCGGCAATTACATGGAATACATGATGTAGCTACGTATTTTTCAAAGATGTGGTTGCCTGCATCTCCAAATTGCCTGCACATGAGAGGGAACTTTGGGGAGATACATTGTGTATACAGTGGTTGTCTAAGTGGCTCAATATATCAATTGGAATATGGTCATTGACAAGAAAAACAAAATATCTACTATTCAACAAAACTGCATCTAGCAATCCATTCTGCATTGTGTTCCATGATGTCAATCTTGTCAGTGGTCATTATGAACCACTCTTGTACAGAAAATTTTCCATATTCAATCTTGGAGGACCTCATATTTACTTGTCTATCATTTACAAAGACCTTGAATTGCAGTGGAAACGGATTATGCATCGCATAGACTGCCATGGTTTGCAGATAGCAACAATTGTTGTATCTAGTTGTGGATATAGTCTTTTCAATGCAATTTGTTGTTTGGTAGAAGCATTGTTTGGTAGAAGCAGAGTTCGATGTGCATTTGTTGCAGCTTTATACTATACAGACCTTTTGCAATGCAATTATAAGCAACAATCAACAGGCTTTTAGTTGCTTGCATCAACACCTTTCGCCATATCTCCTAGAAAATATGTCAGCAAATGGAAGTTGGAAAGAATACCTTGTAGACATGGCACTGCCATATGAAAAAGGAAATGTGGAGGGTGGCATATTCTATTTGCAATGGTTATCTATCATATTCAGAGTAAATATTCAGGTCTAGTCAGCCCTGCCAGATGGCACTGTCCATTCCTGGTCTATTGATTCAAATTACGATCAAACAATTGACATCCTCTCATTGAAAAAAGATACGACACATATCCATTATCAAACTTTGCTTGGACATATCACTGGTTCAGGGTTCAATGTCCATGCCACCCAAACCACATCGAATCTGCATATGCGTGGCATGTTTTTAATGAGAATGAAATTCCTCCCAGTTGTGATAAGGCCATACAGGTATTAAACAAAAAACGTAGACTAAGTTATCACAACTTGAAAATTTTCATGCATGAAATTCGTCCCAGTTGTGATGAGGCCATATAGGGATTAAACAAAAAACGTAGAATAATTTATCACAACCTGAAAAAKTTCATACGTGAGAGAAAAAAAAAACACTGGTGGTATAGGAAATACTAAMTTTCCAGTGTCCAGTGTCAATGCCAACCAAACCACATTGAATGTGCATAAGCATCGCATGCTATTTAATCAAWGTGAAATTTATCCCAGCTGCCATCAGGTCATCCTTCCCTTGAACAAGAAACGTAGACTAAGTTACCACAACTTGAAAAAGGTCATATGCGAGAGAAAAAAAAAAACGTTGCTACACTTCCTTCTAGAGAGAAACTTTCATATCACAATCTAAAAAAAAAAAATCGTGCACAACACAACAGAAACAAGTACGGTCGCATATCCCACAATGGTCGTGCAACTGTCCGAGAGGGAAAAATCACATTTTGTGGGCTAGAAGCAACACCGTGCACTACTACCAATGAAAACCAACAAACACTTTCTACCCATACTTCCCTGAGAAAGAAAGATGCAAGACAGACCTACATGAAACAAATCAAAGACACTCCTTCCATTGCATGTGCAATTTGTGATCAATTGAATTTCGCAAAAAACTAAGTCTTTCATGCCTGATTTGGAAGCAAAATACCTCCGCTTGACAACACATGATAAGACATTTTCCAGTGGCAAAATTTGTCTTCCATGCAAACGGTCGCTTGAAAATGGAAAATTGCCACAATTTGCAACCCCTGACCAAATAATATGTAATACACCACTACCCAATGTAAGTGCACTTACAGAACTTGAAGAGAGACTTGTGTCTCTGTGAACTGCATTTGCACAAATCAGGCCCTGGGGCTATAAATGACCCTAGATGGGCTTAACGGGATCAATTATTAATGTGCTCGTTCAATTAGATGTTGTGCAAAAATCCTTGCCACAATTCATTAGCAATACAATGACAATTTTTGTGGCTCTCAAAAGATGCTCACAATACAAAAATGCATATCAAACAGGGAAAGTGTGTGTGCATGATGTTATGAAAGCATTAAAGGAATTATGTTCCAGGTCCCTGTACAAAACACAGAACATTTGTATAAATAAAAAAATGGAACAATGTTCTTGGAGAAGAGGATGACAACTCTGCAGAGACTCTCGAAAGTGCTAGTGAATTTGATACAAGTGATGAATCGGTGAATGAAACATCTGCTAAGACATTGGTGCATGGATTCACTGATTCATAGTGCATTCGTGACTTGCAAGACAAGATTGTCAAAATTTCACCTGCTGAGGGGCAACGTCCACTTGGAATATTCAAGGACAAATTCGTTGAGGAAATGAACTTCCCAACACTCTTCTATGGAGATCCATGCCCCATTGACATTACGGAATGATTCAGTTATCATAAATAGTTCGATGGGAGTTGCTACATTCAAGCGGTGACTTCTCCTGTCACATAACAAATTTGTTTTTCAAAACAATGCGCATAATAATAGAGAAAGTGTTGTCTTTCATGTGGGTCCAAATAAGAAAAGGCCAATTACAAGGAAGAAAGTTGTTGACCAAGGATGTCAAGTACAAAGTAAACCTAGAAAAAATCCTGAAATCTGATATTGGATACATAGATTTCAAAAACATTCGCATCTCTCCTGACTATTTGCAACAAAACAAGAAAATTGTTTTTTCAATGATCCGGCAATTAGGCCTGCCAACATTTTTCATCACATTTACAAGTGTTGGTCATTGTTGGGATCCATTAGTGGTTGTTGTATCTGACTTGAATAGGAACAAGAAACGTAAAAAACAAATTGATACACTAGAAAATAATGACATTGACTACCTCATAAGAAAAGACCCAGTGACATGTACTCGCTACTATAGACATAGAATAAATGATTTGAGACAATTGATATGCCATGATGAAACATTTTTCGGAAAAATATTGGACTACGTTTTTGTGACTGAATTCTAGAATAGGGGGAATGAACATGACCATGCACTGTTGTGGATAGAGGGTGCACCAGTCTATGGATTTGAAAATAATTCACAGATCGAGCAATATATGGACAAATACATAACATGCAACACAGATCATTTGGATCCAGAACTTGCCAAAGTTCATAGACATTATCATACAAAAAGTTGTAGAAAACGAAAGAACTCGCATTGCAGATACAACTTTCCCATGCCGCCAATGAGATAAAAAAGAATCATAGAGCCACTTAGTTTAGAGGACAATGTTGTCGTTGAGAAATCTAAATTCTTGTTCGCATTTCTAGAACAAGGAGAGTTTGACGAGTTGATGAGCTTCGATGACTTCTTGATAGAGCTAAATCTATCAGAAGATGAGTACATCCAAGCGATACAATGTATGCTTAAACAACCAACAATTTTCCTTAAATGAAAAATTTCCCATATTTGGAACAACAATTTCTCCAAGGACATGCCAGTTATGTAGAATGCAAATACAGATGCGCAATACGTCCTCAATGCATATGCTGCTACATCATAGTGTACCTCATATATGACAAAGGTTGACAAATCTATGATAAGTGCATTTAGAAGAATATGCAAAGAACCTGAAAGAAGTCATATTGATTCCATACAAATGATACGTACGCTTGGTAATACATTGCTTAATCTTCAACAAATGTCTACTCAACAAGCAGTCCACATTGAACTTTCATTTCCCCTCAATTGTAGTTCAAGAAAATGTGTCTTCATAAACACATCTCCACTTGAGAAACACACATTTGTGCTTAAACCATCGTGTTTGCTAGAACAAGAGCCTAACAATTCATAAGATGTGCTATGTCGCTCTATTATTGATTATTACCTCCAGCGTTCATCTCCTATTAGGCATATCTTCTTAGCAGAATTCATATCGCATTACAAAAAAAATGGTGCGCCCATATCAAAAAGAAAAAAAACCTATGTGATACGGTTTGTCAAATATAATAAACATTCTGACTATGAAAACTATTGTAGAGAAAAATTGTTGTTATACATTCCGTTCGATGAAAACGAAGAGACATTAAAACAAAACTTCTCTACATGGGAATCTGCGTATGTTTCCTCTGAGACTATAGTGCAAATCAATGAAGCTAGATTTACTTACAATGTTAATCCAACATGGGGTGATCTAGAAATAGCAGTTAATGAGCTAGAAAACCCTGGTAATCTTGATGAGACATTCACAAACTGAAAATCAACCAGAACTCCCTGCAAGTCATATGACTTGCAAGTGTATTTGCCTCGTCCTTGAGTAGGTGGCATTGAAAAACGTATCAATATTGGTTTTCAAGTCACAAAACATGATTTCCTTATTGAAAATAATTAATACCACAGAATAAGACATCTGTTGAATCGAGACCAACAAACAATTCTAAAGTACATTGCTCTTAAAAAATGCGTGAACATGGACACTCATGTGCACTTGTTCCTTACAGGTGGAGAAGGAACAAGCAATACATTCACAGCGAAATCATTGTTTCAAATGCTTATACGAATCTATGATTCAAACAATTCCTTTGATCCTATGAAACCAAAGGGCCTAATAGTTGCATACACAAGAAAAGTTGCATATAATGCAGGTGGAAAAACAATCCACTCTGCATTTTTAATGTCTTTTAACAAGTCATAGTTTCTTCCACTTAGCAAGGAAATGTTAGATACATTGTCTAAGATTTATGACGAGCTCCAAATTGTCTTTATAGATGAGGCATTTTTGATTGGAAGTCGCTTTTTGTATTCCATTGACAACCAACTAAGAAGCATAAAACATGTGCACACGAAATACTTTGGAAACATTGACATGATATTCTGTGGGGATCTTTACCAGGCACACCCGATCCAATATTCTTTGATATTTGAACAATCTATGGTTAACATGAAAACAGTGACACATGACTTTTGGAGAGACAATATTAAAGGCTTTGAATTGCATACTACAATGCACCAGACAGATGAAACATTTATTCCAATCTTGAATAGAATGCGGACAAACAACCAAACATATGATGACTTAACATATATCAATTCAAGGTTTTTGCAACCTACACCAACAGACCCAATGTTCCCTTACCCGTTCTACACAAATAAGGATGTTTAAATTCATAACAGGTACATGTCATCGCTCATGCCTGGTGATGATATCATCATCAATTCAATTGACCTGGAAGAATAAAACCATGGAAATGTGCCACATCATGAACATAAAACCACTTTACCTTTGCATCTTGTAACACCCTGTTTCCCCCAGTTTGTAAAAATAACTATACTGGCCAAGAACTGTGGCAAACTCAAAAATGTGAATGTGTGATGTGGATGGACCTTGTGAAAGAGGTCGATGAATGTGAATAATATATATATATATATATTGCAGGACTATTGAGAGGGGATATGTTGAAAAAGAGACCATGATGGTTGAAGAAAGGTGGTGGAAGGCACCTGGAAAGGTGGCGTTAACTTCCATCGAAACCAATACCGTATTTGGACTTCACTGGCCTGAAGAACCAAGAGCGGCTCGCTGGCCTGAAATAAATTACTCGCAGGTCGGTAGGTAGACGACTCCTCAGAAATTAATGAGGGATGTGGGAAGTGAACCACCCATCCGTAGGAGCCTCGGGCCTGACCACCACGAGGGAAATCGTGCCACACGCAACCTCACAAGAGGAAAAAGGCGTGAGGGAGAAGCGAAGGGGCAGACGCGAGGGAAGGAAGAAGAACTCTGGAGATATGCAAAGTGAGTGATAGCAGATAAGGGGGAGAGTAACCCTTATTCTCGGTCACTGGAAAATAGAGATGCAGTCTCGCAGCATCATGGTCTCAGCTCGGGGGTGGCTAGTGGTAAATCCTATCGGAATCGTTGAGCCTATGGTTGGGTGGAAACGAGAACCCCTCTCAGCAGTTGCACTCACTTCTGGTGTTATTTCTGATAAGTGTTTTACATCTTGTATCTTGAAATGTATAATCTGACATTTATAAGATGTGAAATTATGAAGGGTTTCAGTATAAGACTGTATGTGTGGTGTTTGATTAGAAATGGTAGTTGTATGCCTATAGCAGAAAAACCACAAATGGCTTATGTTATAGGTAAAAGTATATATACATATATTGAACCAATTCAGACTTCAAGCCTGTTCTCGGGAAATTATTTTTCTTGATCTGTCTCCAGGAATGCCCCGTATAGATCTCCTTGCAGAAATACCTTTCTGGACAGCCGAACCAAGAGTCTGTTGGAGGCTTCATTGGTGTAAGCCCCAAAACCCTGCACGAGGGAGAATGGACCCTGTTTACTTTGGTATTTCGACATTTCAGTAACCGAAATACCCAAAGGCATAATCCCTTGCATTCACAAGTCCCGAAACCCTGACTTGCGAAGTCCCGAAATGGAAGCGTATGGATAAATATCGATCGACGGACGAGATCCCGTCTAAAAAATCTGCGGTCATTCACGACCGTTAGGTTGGAGGAAGAAACGAGGGCGTTACATGCCTTAACCCTTTTCCTTTATCTTCGTGAGTAGCGAAGAAATCGGGACCGTAGATCCCCAAGGTCCATGAGAGTATCTGGACCGTTGGTTTTTCCACGTCCAGGGAGAAGAGGGAGAGTGCACAACGTGGGACCAATCTAAACAGTCAGATCTTAATTAGAAAACCCGATAACCATTGGATCACTAACGAAATCTCATTTTGGGGATTCGCAAGTTGAAGGGTTAAAACCTTTGCATCAAGACTCGCGAGGTTGCGAGGTGAGAAGTCCCGAAATAGCAAGAGAATTTGAGCCGTCCGATTGGAAGGACACGTGTCAAAAGATCCTCTCTATCGGGGATTCAGACATCGGGGTTCAGAAGAGGAAGTACTTCGACGTCGCGAGTGGAGAAGTCACGAAGAGAATCAGGACTGTCCATCTGAGAGTGGACAGGTGGTAGGCTTGTTGACATAGAGGTCAAACCTTGGTTGACCATTTCGGGGTTTCATGAGTCAGAGATCCAAGAGCACAGCATCTGGATTTGCGAAGTCGCGAAGTCCAAAATTCCAAAAAGGCGGGAAGTTCCATTGTGGGACCCGCGTACACAACGTGTCAGAATTTCGCCATTTCAGCATATCGAAGGGTAAGAGGTCGAGACCCTTGTCTCGAAAGTTTTGAAGCCACGAAACCGTGAGAAGGTGGCAGAGATCTAGGGATCTCGCAAACTCAGAGGTTTACAGGGTGAGAGCCCAAAGGTTGAGCACTCCGAATCGCGAAGTCGCGAGGAGCGAGGATCGTCGTTGGATCCAAGTCATAGGAGGACCATTGGATCAAGAACCCCGTCGCATTTCACACATTCGAGGGTTCGGAGGTTGAAAGGACTCACTTTCGACTATAGAAGTCCTGAAGTGCCAAGAGCCGAGGATTGTGAGAACACGTGCCACATCCATCAGGTGGGGCTTGCGCGATTGACAGGTGGGCAGGCATCGCTCAGAAAGGGGTCAACATTCTGTTGACTTCTCGCGTCTCAGAGATTTGCAAGATAGGAGCACAAAGGCTCAACGCTCCAACTCGCGAGGTTGCGAGTTGCGAGATATGCAAAGAGGAAGTCAACCATTGTTGACTTTCGCGTCTCGAGATTTCGGAGAAGAAGTGCACGAGAGTTCACCCTTTGAACTCATGAAGTGGCGAGTAGCGAGAGGAGCTAGTGCTTAGCCTAGACGGTGGTCACGTGTGGAGAGCGCTAATAAGAAAGGGCCATACCATATTGGAATCTTGGGTATCAGCGATCGGTGAAGAAAATTCAAGGGTCTTCGACCCATGACTCGCGAAGTTGTGAAAGGTGCTTACATTTAGGCATTTATGTGGTCTCATTGAGATAGGGAATAAAGAGAGGGAGCTAGTGCTTTGTCGCTAAGCGGCGAGTAGATCGGGACGGCCAGAATCTGTGCGCCCAGATCTACGACCAGGATTTCATTCTGAAGCCCCCTCGCCATCCTACCTTTAAGATTGGACTCACTTGTATCGCTGAGTCACGAAACACGAAAAGGCGCCTGGTTTGTTTGGCCTATTTTCCTAACCCACGATCACAAGGAGGTGAACAGGGAAGAACTAGCCTGCCTTAGGCCCCTGTAGGACTTTAGGGATTCTGTCCCTCGAGAAAAAAAAGGCGAAAAAGCTATTACGTCGTAGGGGTGTGTGACAAATTGGTATCAGAGCATGGTTACAACACTCAGCCTGCTTGGGCTCATGAACGAGTTGCGTAGAAGCTCTGTTCGAAGCACTCTTAAAAAGAGTAACCCCCTGTCTTAACCTTCCTAATCAGAAGACGTAGTTAAGAATTTAAAAAAAAACCCCTATTGTGTGTGTGTACATGTGAAAATATGAATTTTGTACTGGTTATAAATAAATATAAATATTGACTAACAACCAGCGTTTTCCCTTTTGCACACAAGCGGAAGATCAACCGCGGGAAATTATCAACGCATAGTATGGTGACTCACCATGAAGTGGGAGAAGGCTCCCACAATAGAGACAAAGAGTCTGACGAAAGGAGGGTAGTAGGGACCCCTCCAGACCTAGTCAGGACTGTGAGGAGTCTCATGGTCGAATTACAGAGCTGTAAGGCTGACAATGAAAGGATGATGAAAGAACAAGAAAAGAAAATAGAAATTAACGCAGTTTTACTGCAGAGTTTATCTGATCTACAAAGACAAATGCAGCATGAACCTGAAACTCAGAAACATGGTCATATCAGTGGTCACATTGAGAGGAGAACCTCGAAAAAGGTCCACCCTAGAGGTAAAGGACCAGTGCCAGGTGATTCCTCTGAGAAGGAGGCTAGTGATTCAGAAGGCTCTTCTAGCAGCAGAACCAGTTCCTATTCCCGAAAGAAACAGAAGAAGCAAAATCCTTTCAAAGGTCGAAAATTTGAAGAATTCAGAAAGGCCAAACCACCCTCCTTCGATGGTGAAATAAACAAGGGAGAGGAAGCAGAGGCCTGGCTACTTGGACTAAAGAAGTATTTCAGAGTCCATGACTTTTCAGAAAATATGAAGGCCCAAGTGGCCACTTTCAAATTGAACGAAAAGGCTTCCATTTGGTGGGAAGACCTTAAGAATATGAAAGGAGTTCACGAAGAGGACCTGTCTTGGGAACAGTTTGAGAAATACTTCCGAAAGAAGTATCTGTCGGAAAAATATTTCGACGAAAAGACTAAAGAGTTTTATGAACTCAAACTGGGACAACTTACTATAGAAGAATATGTCAACAAATTCCTCGATTTGTTGAGGTATGTACCCTATATCAAGGCGGAAAAGGCGAAGGTGCAACACTTCATCAGTGGACTACCCAAGGACTACCAGAACATAATTGAATTTGATGAGCCAAAGAATCTAGAAGGCACTATTCGAAAGGAAACCTATTGTCATGAATAGTTTGGGCATCGAGAAAAACCTCGCGAAGGATGGAAACAAAAGAATAGTTAAAGATTTCAGAAAAGGGGAAATAAATCCCCAGGATTTAAGAACTATAAGAAGAACCCAAGAATGAGCTTTCCAGCCCGGAGTATGCACCAACAGAATTTTCCCTCCTTGAGCAGAAATAAAACTTCTGGACCCATATCAGTGAAGAATGATAACCCAAAGAGAGAACCTTTGAAATGTTGGGGTTGCGAAGAAGAACATCTCCTGAGAGACTTCCCACACCGACAACAGAATAGCCAAAGAATTTATAACATACAGGAAGCTACTACCGTCAATGATGTGACCAGGAGTGTGCCACAAATTTATGCATCATTGGATAATAACCAAGACGACCACCAAGCTTCAGTAGTGGAAATAGAAGGTATGATTTCCAACCATCTAGTGTCTGTTTTAATTGACCCTGGTTCAAATTTGATTTATATAGCCCCCAAAGTTGTTGATAAGTGTAAACTACAACCACAAAAACATACCAAGCCATGGTTGGTACAGTTATCCACTTGCACCAGAAGAAGCGTAGCAGAGGTTATACCAACCTGCCAATTAATGTTGGGTGAATTTCCCACCCAAGCAACCCTTAACATATTACCCCTGGGATCATATGATCTGTTGATTGGTTTGGATTGGCTAGCTACCCATAAATCCAGATTAGACTGTTACCATAAGAACTTAGAATGTGTAAGTAAGGAAGGGAAGAGGATAACCCTTCAAGGGATCCGAAAACTTGTCTCGGTGAGACAAATATCCACTCTACAAATGAGAAAGTATTGTCGAAATGGATGTACCCTATATGCAATACAAGTGTTGAAAACAATCGAAGATGACAAACCAAACCCTGACGATCACCCTATCTTGAGAGAATACAGAGATGTGTTTCTGGAAGAGGTACTGGGTCTACCTCCAAGAAGGGACATAGACTTCTCAATAGAACTTGCACCGGGAGCAGTGTCGGTGTCTAGGACAACCTACCGGATGAGCACACCTGAGTTAGTTGAACTCAAGTTGCAATTAAAAGAAATGATGGATAAGGGTTATATTCGGCCCAGCGTGTCTCCATGGGGAGCACCAGTCCTGTTTGTGAAAAAGAAGGACGGTACCCTTAGACTGTGTATAGATTATAGGCAACTCAATAAGGTAACCATAAAGAAAAAGTACCCCTTTCCTAGGATCAATGACATGTTCGATCAATTGGGGGGTGCGTTTATTTTCTCAAAGATTGACTTGAGGTTGGGATACCATCAAGTCCGAATCAAGGGTAAAGACATCCATAAAACTACCTTCCGAACGAGGTATGGTCATTATGAGTTTGTGGTAGTTCCATTTGGGTTGACCAATGCCCCTGCCACTTTTATGTGCTTGATGAACAATGTACTCAACAAGTTCCTAGACAAATTTGTGCTTGTCTTTATTGACGATATATTAATTTACTCCAAGAACAAAAAAGAGCATGAAGAGCATATTAGACTTGTGTTGCAAGTGCTAAGAGAACATCAGCTCTATGCCAAATTCAACAAATGTGAATTTTTCCAAAAGAAAATACATTACTTAGGTCATGTTCTCTCAGAAGAAGGAGTAGCGGTAGACCCTGACAAAATCAGGTTTATCATGGAATGGCCTACCCCAAAGGATGTTTCGGACATCAGATCCTTTATGGGATTAGAAAGATACTATAGGAGATTCATAAAAGGATTCTCCAATATTGGTTGTCCATTCACTGCCCTCCAGAAGAAGGGGACGAAATTCCTGTGGACACAGAAATGTGAAGAAAGATTTCAAACCCTGAAACATCTACTGACCCGTGCACCCGTGTTGAAAATCGTCGATCCAGAAGATGACTTCCTCGTGTGCACAAATGCCTATAAGGAAGGGCTCAGAGGAGTCCTTATGTAGGGAGGGAGCGTGATCTACTATGAATCCTGAAAATTGAATGAGAACAAAGTCAACTATGTGACCCATGATCTAGAGCTAGCTGCCATAGTGCATGTCTTGAAAATGTGGAGGCATTACCTCCTAGGAAGAAAATTTGTACTTATGACAGATCAATGTGGATTGTGATACCTGTTTGATCAACCAAAGATAAATGCTAGACAAGCTAGGTGGATGGACCTCCTTAGCGAGTTTGATTTCGAGATCAAACACATTAAAGGAAAGGAAAATAGGGTGGTCGATGCCCTTAGTAGAAGTATGAAAACAATTCACCTGGCAACAGTGAGCACCTGGGAGACAGATATCAAGGAAAGAATCAGAAATGCACAAGAAACAAATCCCTTCGTCCAGATTGTGACCATGTACCTACAGCAAGAACTCACTGGAGTAAAATATGAAGGCTACCAGAAGACCAAAGGAGGTCTACTCACTTACAGAAGAAGATTTTATATTCCAGATTGTGACGACTTGAAGAGGTTCATTATGGATGAACTACATAAAAGACCCTACTCAGGTCATCCAGGATACCAGAAAATGATCACTGCCACCAGGAAACAATTTTATTGGCCTGGATTGAAGAAATACATAGCCGAGTACTTAGCCAAATGCATAGAGTGCCAACAGGTTAAAGTAGAACATCGACACCTAGCAGGATTATTGCAACCTTTACCAATCCCAGAGTGGAAATGGGAAACCATCTCCATGGATTTCATCACTGGATTGCCAACCTCAACCAAACTGAATGACACCATTATGGTGGTGGTGGATAAATTGAGCAAGTCTATTCACTTCATCCCCGTTAGGTCGACTTGCAAGGCAATAGACATCACCCAAGTATTCATGAAGGAGATATTCAGACTGCAGGGTATGCCAAAAGAGATCGTGTCTGACAGAGACACGAAATTTACTTCCAACTTTTGGAAATCACTGATGGCTGGCTTAGAGACCAAATTTTTGTTTAGCATCGCCTATCACCCTCAAACCGATGGAAAGACAGAAAGAGTGAATCAAATACTAGAAGATATGTTAAGGATGCATGCAATGCATCAACCCAAGAAGTGGGAATACTACCTTCCACTGGTAGAATTCGCCTACAACAACGGCTACCAAGCATCCTTAAAGATGAGTCCCTTCGAAGTCCTCTATGGTATACTGTGTAACACTCCAGTCAGCTGGAGTAATCCCGTAAACAAGATTTCTTTTGGAACTGACATGTTGAAAGAAATGGAACAGTAAGTGACCCAGATAAAACAAAACCTGAAGGTCACTCAGAACCGACAGAAAAGTTATGCCGACCAAAAGAGAACTCCAGGAGAGTTCAAAGCGGGAGACCATGTATATCTCAGAGTTAGGCCCAGGAAGAGTTCCCTGAAAATGGGAGCTTATGCCAAGTTGGCACCTCATTATTGTGGACCCTTTGAGGTTCTAGATAGAGTGGGACCTGTAGCCTATAGGCTAGCACTTCCTCCCATAGTAAAAGCACATAATGTTTTCCATGTTTCATTATTGAAGAAATGTGTACATGATGCAAATCATATAATTGACTGGTCTGTGATCTAGGTGGAACCGGAGGGAAAATTTCTACCAGAACCTCAGTGCATACTGGACAGAAAGGAAACCCCGCTCTGGAACCGAACCATTGCACAGGTCAAGGTGAAGTGGAGACATTTTGGCCTAGATGAGGCTACTTGGGAAATGGAGGATGCCATGAGACAGGCATATCCAATTTTTTTTACTTCTGTACATGCATGTCATGTTGATAGATAAGAACATCGAGGATGATGTTCCTTTAAGGGGGAGGGAATTGTAACACCATGTTTCCCCTAGTTTGTAAAAATAACTATATTGGCCAAGAACTGTGGCAAACTCAAAAATGTGAATGTGTGATGTTGATGGACCTTGTGAAAGAGGTCGATGAATGTGAATAATATATATATATATATATATATATATATATATATATATATATATATATATTGCAGGATTGCTGAGAGGGGATATGATGAAAAAGAGACCACGATGGTTGAATAATGGTGGTGGAAGGCACCTGGAAAGGTGGCGTTAACTTCCACCGAAACCAATACCGTATTTGGACTTCACTGGCCCGGAGAACCAAGAGCGGCTCGCTGGCCTGAAATAAATTACTCACAGGTCGGTAGGTAGACGGCTCCTTAGAAATTAATGAGGGATGGGGGAAGTGAACCACCCATCCGTAGGAGCCTTAGGCGTGACCACCGCGAGGGAAATTGTGCCACACGCAACCTCGCAAGAGGAAAAAGGCGTGAGGGAGAAACGAAGGGGCAGATGCGAGGGAAGGAAGAAGAACTCTGGAGATATGCAGAGTGAGTGATAGCAGAGAAGGGGGAGAGTAACCCTCGTTCTTGGTCACTGGAAAACAAAGACGCAGTCTCGTAACATCGTGGTCTTAGCTCGAGGGTGGCTAATGGTAAATCCTATCGGAATCGCTGAGCCTACGGTTGGGTGGAAACGAGCACCCCTCTCAGTAGTTTCACTCACTTCTGGTGTTATTTCTCATAAGTGTTTTACATTTTGTATCTTGAAATGTATATTCTGACATTTATGCTCATAAGCTATGAAATTATGAAGGGTTTCAGTATAAGACTGTCTGTGTGGTGTTTGATCAGAAATGGTAGTTGTATGCCTGTAGTAGAAAAACCATGAATGGATTATGTTATAGGTAAAAGTATATATATATGTATATTGAACCAATTCAAACTTCAAACCTTTTCTGAGGAAATTATTTTTCCTGATATGTCTCCAGAAATGCCCCGTATAGATCTCCCTGCAGAAATACATTTCTGGACAATCGAACCAAGAGTCTATTGGAGGATTCGTTGGCATAAGCCCCAAAACCCTGCACGAGGGAGAATGGCCCTTGTTTACTTCAGTATTTCGGCATTTCAGTAACAGGAATACCCAAAGGCGTAATCCCTTGCATCCGCAAGTCCCGAAACCCTGACTTGCGAAGTCCCAAAATGGAAGCGTATGGATAAATATCGATCGACGGATGAGATCCCGTCGGAAAAATATGTATTCGTTCATGACCGTTAGGTTGGAGGAAGAAACAAGGGCGTTACATGCCTTAAACCTTTTCCTTTATCTTCATGAGTAGCGAAGAAATCGAGACTGTAGATCCCCAAGGTCCGTGAGAGTATCTGGACCGTTGGTTTTTCCACGTCCAAGGAGTAGAGGGAGAGTGCACAACGTGGGACTGATCTAAACCGTCAGATCTTAATTAGAAAACCCGACAGCTGTTGGATCACTCGCGAAATCTCATTTCGGGGATTCGCAAGTTGAAGGGTTAAAACCTTTGCATCAAGACTCGCGAGGTCACGAGGTGCAAAGTCTCGAAATAGTGAGGGAATATGAGCCGTCCAATTGGAAGGACATGTGTCACAAGATCCTCTCTATCGAGGATTCAGACATCAGGTTTAAGAAGATGAATTCCTTCGATGTTGCAAGTGGCGAAGTCGCGAAGAGAATCAAGACCGTCCATCTGAGAGTGGACAGGTGGCATGCTTGTCAACATAGAGGCCAAACCTTGGTTGACCATTTTGAGGTTTCGTGAGTTGGAGATCTGAGAGCACAGCATCCGGATTCGCGAAGTCATGAAGTCCGAAATTCCAAAAAGGCGGGAAGTTCCATCGTGGGGCCCACATAGACAACGTGTAGAAATTTTTCCATTTCGGCATATCAGAGGATAAGAGGTCGAGACTCTTGTCCTGAAAGTTTTGAAGCCATGAAACCATGAGAAAATCACAACCGTCTGTTAAGAGGAGGACAGGTGGCAGAGATCTAGGGATCTCGCGAACTCAGAGGTTCGCAGGGTGAGAGCCCAAAGGTTGGGCACTCTGAGTCGTGAAGTCGTGAAACCACGAGGAGCGAGAATCGCCATTGGATCTAGGTCAGAGGACCGTTGGATCAAGAACCCCATTGCATTTCGTGCATTCAGGGGTTCGGAGGTTGAAAGGACTCACTTTCGACCGTAGAAGTCGTGAATTGCCGAGAGCCAAGGATCGTGAGAACACGTGCCACATCCATCAGGTGGGGCCCGCACAATTGACAGGTGGGCACGCGTCACCCGGAAAGGGGTCAACATTCTGTTGACTTCTTTCATCTCGGAGATTCATGAGATAGGAGAACGAAGGCTCAATGCTCCAACTCGCGAGGTTGCGAGTTGCGAGATGTGCAAATAGGAAGTCAACCATTGCTGACTTTCGCGTCTTGGGATTTCAGAGAAGAAGAGCATGAGAGTTCACCCTTTGAACTCACGAAGCGGTGAGTAGAGAGAGGAGCTAGTGCTTAGCCTAGCCGGTGGTCACGCGTGGAGAGCGCTAATAAGGAAGGGCCATACCATATCGAAATATCGGGTATCGACGATCGGTGAAGAAAATTCTAGGGTCTTCGACCCACGACTCGCGAGGTCGCGAAGTTGTGAAAGGCACTTACATTTAGGTGTGTATGTGGTCACATCGAGATAGGGACTAAAGAAAGGGAACTAGTGCTTTGTCGCTAAGCGGTGGGTAGATCGGGACGGCTAGAATCTGTGCACCCAAATCTATGGCCAGGATTTCATTATGAAGCCCCCTTGCCATCCTACCTTTAAGATTGGACTCACTTGTATCGATGAGTCACGAAACGCAAAAAGGCGCCTGGTTTGTTTGGCCTATGGTTCTAACCCGTGATCACAAGGAGGTGAATAGGGAAGAACTAGCCTACGCTAGGCCCCCATAGGACTTCAGGGATTCTATCCCTCAAGAAAAAAAAAAGGCAAAAAATCTATTACGCCGCAAGGGTGTGTGACACATCTTGTCTTGAAATTAGAAATGTTGGTTGAAATATATGCATGTAACTATGATTCACAGAATGGCTTGGTCAATGGTGCAGATGGAATACTCAAAGGCTATACCAAAATAGAAAAACTTGATGTCCTTTAGATTAAGTTCCATGAACCGCATATAGGCAAGAGACAAGCAAGCATGTTGGCTTATCTATATAATTCAAACACTGCAAGTGATTGGACACCTATTTTGTGGATATCAAAGCCAGTATCAACATCAACAAAGACAGGTTGAATGAAGATTCAAAAACAGTTTCCAATTAAACTTGCATGTGCACGTACAGTCCATAGATCGCAAGGACTAACACTTGATAGTGTTTCATTTCATCCTGTTGTAATTCGAATACATGGACCTGTATACATATCAATGTCCCATGTTATAAGCATAGACTCCTTGTATTTACTAAGTCCTCTTACAAAAGATAATTTCAAGGTCAATCAAAAAGTTGATATTGAAATGAAACACCTTAGGACTACCGCAAAATGGCATCTGCAGTTTGATTACCAATTCATACAAACAAAGTCATATGTATCAATTCTCTCTATTAACACACACAGTTTACATGCACACATGGATGATATACCCAATGACTATGATACAATGGAATTTGATATTTTGTGCTTGCAAGAAACATACATGGCATTATGCATGAAAAACAAACAATTTCCAAATCACAATTGCATATCAAGTTACATTACACATGGGGTGATGATATTGGTGAAAAAACATGTACCAATTTTGGACCATAAACATTTCAAAGAAAATAATGTTGAGATGGTGCTTGCAAAAATATTTTTCCATGGAACAAAAATTGCAATATTGAATCTATATGTTTCTCCCCATGCAACATTGTCCAACATACTAAATGTTATTTCCAATGCATTAGGCTATTTGCATCTCAACGGAACCATTTTTCTTGTAGGAGACTTCAATATTGACATGCTACAAAATAATTCCAGAACAAAAGAATTGGAAAACTACATGTGCAAATACAGTCTCTTCTTTCTTTTGAACACAAGCTATGTGAAAAACGCACTTATTGACCATGTGTGGTCAAATGTACCCATTCCTCAATACAGTGTCTTTATCTTAGACACATACTGGTCTGATCACGATACAATTGGTATTGCACTTGAATTATGAGATATACATCAAACATATTGCAAAGTCATATTTCTATGTTTCAAAGCATATACATATAGCTTGTTGCAAAAAAAACAAATTATCCAGCTTCCTAGTTTTCCCTGGTTTGTACACATATTGGTCTGATCACCACATAGTTGGTGTTGCACTTGAATTATGAAATATACATCAGGCATATTGTAGAATCATATTTCTATGCTTCAAAGCATATATGTCTATCTTGTTTTAGAAAATCGAGATATCCAACTTCTTAGTTTTCCCTAGTTTGTAATTGCTTTTGGTCACAATTTTTTTTTTACAAAAAAAAAAATAAAATAA
>ML803333.1:43550-67960 GCA_009831015.1 Picea engelmannii | reverse complement strand
ATATATATATATATATATATATATATATATATATATATATATATATATATATATATATTCCTTATGTAACAAATTGATCCAAATATACTTATTATAGAACTCACACTAATAGAATTTGTTCCATGAAATTTTAGTTATATTTTTTTTTCACACGAAAAAAATAGTTTCACTATTATTCTATTAGAATCAAATGAAACTTTTTGTTACATATATATCTAGTAGTCAATGATCAAAAAATATATGTAGACTTGTCTTTCTTCTAATTTATACAAAAAATCAAAAAAGGATCCATTCCTTCCATACTATCCAAAAAAGTCATCCAACTAACATTTATTGGGACACGTTATTTATTTAGGGAATTTTACACTAGAAAATGTAAAGATTTCATGTTTTTACAACAATATCTTCGAGGAATTCTTCATAAAATAGCCAACCTGGTGTGTCTTTAAGTGCCAAATTTGATAGGTTGTTTGCAACTTGGTTGAATTGTCTATGGATATGCATGAATTGGATAGAATCAAATCCAGTTTTTAACCTTTTGATCTTGTCTTTCCAGCTATTGAGATAAATAAGATTCAAATTGGATTTGGAGTGTATCCAATCTATAGTAACCTTAGAATCACCTGCAACCATCATCTTTTTAATATTAAAGTAAGAGGTGAGAAGTAGTAGCCCCCAAAGTCCTAAGAGCTATGCTTTCATGTTATTTCCATTGCCTCCATCAAAACGTGCCCCGACTGTATGTTTCGAGGATATTTTTAAAAATAATCCAATACCACAGATATCCCCTACAGCTGCACCATCAAAAAAACCAATTGGCTTATCACCAAAGTAGATTGGATTTAAGATGTAATCCAATTTGTCTTTATTCTCCTTGACTGTGTAGTCTTTAAAAGAAAGGATAATGTTTATGACTTCCATTTGATCCATTATCTTCCAATTTTCAAAAATAATTTTGTTTCATAATTTCCAAATGCCCCATAAGACCAGAAAAGGGAAGTGTCTAAGTTCTGGAAATTGTAAGAACCAGTTTTTCAGGTTCTCCTCCACAGAAGTAAAATTCCAGATATTTTCAATTTTCAAGTATTTTGTTAAATCAATCCAGATTTTTTGTGTAATGGGACATTCCACAAAAACATGATTAGTTGTTTCTTCATTTTTTAAACAAAGATTGCAGGCCATGGGTCCAATTCCTCCTCTTTTTTGATAATTTAGTCCACTTAGAATGCAGTCATCAAGACACATCCACATGAAACATATCAATTTGGCTGGGAGTTTCAATTTCCAAATAGCTTGATACCACCATTTCCTTTCTTCTATATTATTTAAAAATAAAATGGATTGATATGAAATTTTTGCAGTGACAGTACCTGAAGATTTGTTCCAGGACCAGACCAAATTGTCCTTTGAATTAGTGAGACGAATGCCACTATATTTTAGAAAAGAGGTGTAACTATCCCATTCCATTTTATGAGAATCATCTAAACCGAGTTGGGCAGACTCCAACCAATAATGGGAGTTACCAGAATCCATAGTATTTACTGCATGAGCTAAGGAGTAAAGGTTGGAATTGTTTAGTACCTAAAGAAGAGAATCAATAAGTTTAAAATTTGAACTACATCCAATAAATGGATCTCATCCCAAAACTACACGGGAGCCTGAACCGATATCCCAAGCAAGCCACCTTTTAATAATCGAGAGGGAGCCCATGAAATTTTTCCAAATGATTGAAGAACCGTGTGTTGGATGTGAACCTCTGTGGAGCCAAGAGATGATATCAATGGCTTTCAAATACTTTTTACAGAGGACTATGCTCCATAGTCTTATTCTGAATAAACCCCTCCAGCAAGACTTAGCAGAAAGAGACTGAGAAAACCATGTGATATGTTTGATACTCCATCCACCAAAAAGTTTTGGTCTGGCTATATTTTTCCATTTAGTGAGGTGGAATCCTATTCCTTTCTTGCCTCCTTTCCAGATGAACTTAGAGATCAAATTATGTATTAGATTCAAGATAGACACGGGGACTTTTACCAGACTGAGCCAATAGACTGGAATTATTTGAAGTACAGAAGTTGCTAAAGTAAGCCTTCCACCAAGAGATAGCCATCTAAAATTCCAATTCCCGATCCTTTTTTCAATCTTCTTGAGAATCCACATCCAATCACTTACTTTATAGCTGTTTGGTTTTATATTAAAGCCAAGGTATTTCATTCCCTATTCAATACTGACAATTTGAATGTTGAAAATTGCCTTCAAATTTTGTTGCAGGTTCTGATCTATATTTTGAACAAGAAAAATTGATTTGTGTTGATTTATAATCATCCCCCTTGCAGAGTGGAAGTTTGAAAGGATGGAATTAAGAGCCATACAGTACTCTAACTTTCCAGTGCCAAGGATGAGTACATTATCTACGAAACTTAGATGGGAGATGAAAGTGTTTACAATGAATTTAAGGCCTTTGAAAGATCCAGCACTCACATCATGAGTTAATAACCTACTAAACAATTCAACAACCAATAGGAAGAGAAGTGGAGACAGTGGGCACCCCTGTCGTAGTCCCTGGTAGCATTTAAAGAAATCGATTGGGATTTCGTTGATCAAAACAATAGTGTTGACCATGGTGATACATCCCATAATCCATTGTGAAACAACCCAATTTAATCCAATCTGGTCAAGGAGTAAGCTAAGAAATTTCCAACTGACGTTGTCATAGGCCTTTTTTAAATCCAGTTTAAGAAAAACAGAGTTTTGTTTCTTAATCTTTGTTGTGTGAAGACACTCTTGAGTAATTCCAACTGCATCAAAAATCAGCTGGTCTTTAAGAAAACCGAACTATTCCCTAGAGATACAACTGGCTAGTTTATCCTTGATCCATGTGGCTATGACTTTGGAAAAAAATTTATAGGAAAAATTGCAGAGTGCAATGGGCCTAAAGTCGTTAAAAGTTTTCGGCTTGCTAATCTTAGGTATGAGTGCAAAGAAAGTTGCGTTGAGAGCCCCTAGGATAAAGCCATTGATACAAGATTCTTCCACTGCACTTAATAAATCCTCACCCATGAGGTCAAAGAAATGAGAGAAAAGTTCCTGAGACCAGCCATCTAGACTAGGACTTTTCTCTCTTGGCATTTTGTTAACTATAGCTTGTAGTTCTCTCTTCTTCATTGAAAAACCTTGGAACAATCTTTAAGACTTATAGTTGAAGATCAATCTTTTCTGTGTAATGTGATTTATACTGTGATTTGAAGTGGTTGTAAGCCATCTTCTTAATGTAAGCATCAATAGAAATCAAGTTCCCATCCTCATCAGTAAGGTCCCAAATTGTATTGTGGATACTTCGCTGAATAGCAAATTTGTGAAAGAACTTGGTGTTTTTGTTGCCTTTCTCAATCCAGATGGTGTGGCTTCTCAATCTCTAGGTAGCTTCTTCTATCGATAGGATTTCAGCCTTCCTTTGAGAGAGAAATTTTAATAAATCCAAGTCTGCTTGCTCAAAAATTTGAGAGGGGTACTTATCAAACAGAGCATTAATCTGTTGTTAAATGGAGTTCAAGTCTTCATTAAGCTGCAACTTTTTAAGGGCCTGCCATTTAATGACAGCTCTTTTCGGTTGTTTTAGTTTATCACAAAGGAGAGATAACGAAGAACTATCCGACCAATTTCTCATGTCATCCCAAGTAGATCGGACTAAAGAATTGAAGTCATGGATCTTCTAGCCAGGTGCTATTGAATTTGAAAGGGGAAGCAACAATCCATGAAATCCCTCCAACTTGTAAATAGATCGGGTTATGATCTGATAAAGTAGAAACAACCACCCAGGAGCGGAAGTTTCGTTGAGAATCAAGGAGATTGGGCTCTAAGAGGAAGCAATCCAACTTCTTAGTGATACCAGTGGAGCCAGACCCGCCATTCCACTAGGTTGGAGTCATAACAGAAGAGTGAAGATCAATTAACCATGTGCTTTGAAGTAAGTTGGAGAAATAATTTGCCAACAGGTCCAATCGGGCCTGTTCCCCCCAATCTTCCCTGGCAGAAAGAGTAAAATTAAGGTCGTCACCTATGATTAGATTATCTTCTCCAAGTAATCCAGAGTCGAGAAGTTGATTCCAAAAGGATTCTCTATCTTTATAAGGGGCATAACAATTCAATAACTTGACAAGATCTGTTGTATGTTTGAAACTTCCTTCTAGAAAGACACCTGCAGTTGTACCAAAGGCACATAACTCAGCCAGGTATGGATTCCATCCAGTCAAAAGACCCTCGAAGCATCCGTTTGAATCTAGTGCCACAACATTCCAGTGAGGAAGGCATTGAAAAAAGAAAGATTTTGCCTTCTCACCATCAATCAGGGTTTCTTGTAGAAACACAACATTTGGTTTGATCTAAAAAAGTAAGTGTTTCAGGGAGGTTAATTTTGTGGGACTCCCAAACCCACGGAGATGTAAAGAGAGAATAACCATAAGGGTACTCCGTTAGACGGCTGGGAAGCACTAAGGGTCGTAGGAGAGGAACAATTATGTGGAAGGGTACCGGGAGGGAAAGCAAAAGAGGGAGGATCACCAGTATTGTAGCCCAAAAGTCCTCCTTCAATAGCCCTAGGCATTTTTCTGGGAGGTCGTAGCTGAGTCTTCCTAATGGTCACATTAGAGCGGTTGAGACAATGAGTTGTTGTAGAAGAGGTGATAGGAAGTGGAACAGGGGTTAGGGTCGCGAGTGAAGTAGTCGAGGGGGTCTTAGCAGAGAGGTTAGTGTAGGGATCCAGGGTCTCAAGAGAAAGGGGTTTGGGAGGAGTAACAGATGGTGAGAGAGACAATAGCGAGGGTAGGGTAGGGTCACAGGTAGTGGGAGATAAAATAGGTGGGTGAGAAAGAGAACGAATGTGATCCGCCTAGTCAAGTGAGTCAACTGGAACCGATGTGGGGGAAGAAACAACTAGATCTGGGGTAGGGTCAGGGGAATCCGGAAACAGTTTTTTCAAACTGAGTCTGTTTAAAAGTAACTTCCAGAATTCATCAAAAATCCCCACAACCTAGTGTTCATTAATTTTTAAAAACTTAAATGCACCAGAAGAGATGCTTTGAAAGAAATCAGGAAAAAAGTACTACATCTTACCCAGGAAAGAAACGTTTTCTAGTGGTTGATTAGAATGATCCAAGTCAGTCCTGGTTGAATCTCCCTGATTCAGTAGGCACGCACATTGTAGATGACCATTTTTCCAGCAATAATGGTAGTTGAAGGGTTCTCACCAGTAATCGAGGGGTTGGATGAAACAGTGATCCCCAAGACAAATATTAAGAGAATCTGGCAGTCCACTATCAAGGTCCATCTCGACCAGAACCTAGGCAACTCTCTTGTTAACCCATCTTAAGGAGCGTTCATAAAAAAACACAAACTTTCCAATCGAGTTGGCCACCGCTTCAAAGACTGTAAGAGACCACAATTCAAGTGGAAAATTCGGCATCAGCACCCAAAGGAACCTATTTCTGAAGGTTTCAGAAAGAGGATTGAACCTAGGATCCCATCTCTTGAGCATGAGAACTCCTTTGTCAAGGAGCCATGGGCGGCTAGTAATCTTTAAAAGATCTTCTTCTGAGAGAAAATGGAAGATAAACCAGTGATTTGATAACAAGGGTTTCCAGAGATCTTGAATCCAGGACGTGACTTTAGCTTTCGACATCTTAACATAGAAGAACTTACCCACAAGAGCCCTTTGCGAGAGGCTAGCGACTCGGTCAATGGTAATATATTTACCCGGAATGCAGCAGGAGGATGACTGCCTGAATTTCCAAGTCTTAAGTTTCCAGTTAGCATGAGCAAAGGCCCCTGAAGACCTATTATGACCAGGTCCTCCGAGAGAATGAACATAGCTAGAGGCGGGATGAGAAAAGAAGGGGTTAACCACACACGCGGGATACCGTGAAGTGTGAGAAGGAGAGGAAGGTGGATCCCAAGGGAGTGAGCCATGTGCCTTCTCAGTAGTTTGACAATCATTCACATGGGCGATGCCAGGTGACCTCTTTGTAGAAGGAGGGATCTGATCTAAGGGTTGATGCAGGCCTAGGGGGTATAAAGGAACCCTATGGACGGGACGTCTAAGGAGATGAAGTGAGGGGATGACGCAAAGAGTTGTACATAAAATTATAAGTGTCGTCAAAAACAAAAAGATTATCGTTGGCCCAAAGCTCGTCCTCATCAATCCATGACAGATCAACAGTACCATCCATAAAGAATAAAGAAACACGAGATAACAGGTGTCCACATCCGTAGGGAAAAGGTAGGGTTCCACCAGGGGAGGGTGTAGTAGGGAGTGATCGAAACGCCCAAAAGGAACCACAGTTCCACGTCTGCAATATTCAGAGGAAAGCCCATCCTCCAAGTCTAAAAGCTAACCGCAATAGGAAGGATGATTGGTGGCTTCTACTAGAAGACTGGGTGTGCCTACTAGAACAGTCTGATGACGGTGCCCATCCTGAGGAAACCCTAAACCTCCTCAGATCCATTTTATTGCAACAAGAACACGATCGTGTATCCCATTTTGAAATTTTAGTTATATGTGTAGTTTTAATCCTTAATTCTAATTCTACTCTATATGCTCACATAACCGGATTCAAATTATGGGAACAATATAAACAAGGCTGGCACGAATTCAGAACCTTTTAGATGACAAGTAAGGGTCTAAAATTATGCCATCATTCAGAAATTATGACTAATGAGTCCGTAAATGAACTCTTTCATTGAAACCAAACGCTTCCATATTTAATTACTAAACCAATTTGTGTTGTATTGACATAATTAGAGATTGGACCATTGGATTAGAATAATGAGTTTTACATGTATGGATTAGAACTAGAAATTTGATACATATAATAGGTCTTCTCACGCATTAATTATTAAAACAGTTTAGCATAAAATACAATTATAATTTAGAATTATGACCATAAGTTGTTAAGTCGTTGTTTTAAGTAAGTGATCGCAGGATTATAAAGTGGAGTATATTTTGTAAAATGAAATGTATTTAATTAAGTGGAGTATTTAATGGTATTTTAAAATATATTGTATTGTAATTTGCATAACATTTAAAATCTAATGTCTTTCCTTCCTATACTATAGGAATTAATATTTAAAGGAGATATGTAAGGAGGATTATTTATATGGTATGGATTAAAAGTGAAATTCTTATAAATTATTATGATATAGAAAATTAATAATGAATGTAATGGGAGTAACTTATGTTAAGTTGTAATGTTAAAATGTATACTTATAGTAAATTAATAATGAATGTAATGGGAGTAACTTATGTTAAGTTATAATGTATACTTATTATATAGTTATGTGTTATAATATATTATTTATGATGATGTATTAATGATTTCCTCTGGTCCATAACGTGAGTATGTATTAAGGTTGAGGGAAAAAAAAGTATGGCATTTCATGGAGAATTTAGTGAAGCATTACAGATGGAATGGTCAATTCCTAAAACCTTAAAGAAATATAGGGGATTCTCAAGATTGATTTTCTACTAGAATAATTTTGTCAAGAATTATGGTTGAATAGCATCACATCTAATATAATTATTGAAAAACAATGACTTTTCTTAGACTCGAGAAGCAACCTAAGCTTTCAAAAAACTTAACGAGGCTATGTGTAAACTTGGCCACACCTAACTTCACAAAAACCTTTATTATGGAGTGTGGTGCCTTAGGGCATGGCATTGGTACAATTTTAATGCAAGAAGGAAGCCCCTTGCCTTTGAAATCCACAAAATTAAAGGAAATAACTTACTCAAACCCCTTTATAAGAAGGAAATGATGGGCATATCGCATGCAGTTAAGCAATGGAATGCTTACCTAATAAGAAGGATATTCAAGGAAAAAATAAATAATGATTGTATGGAGTACAAGTTCTTAGAAAAATGACTATCTTCAAAAGAGAAATAAAAATGGGTCAAACATATTCTAAGTTATCTACAAAAAAAAGAAATAAAATGTCGTGGCAAATGCACTTTCAAGGAAAGAAGAGGACACATAGGCCTTACTTTATGTTATATTGTTAGGGTCTCACCCTAACTCCCATAGTTAGTGGAATAGATTGTTACTTAACATATGGGGGCTATATTTATTAAATAAGGTCCCACAAGGTAGTAGAGCGTGAAATTCATAAAGGTAAGTAGCATCATTAAATAAGGTCCACTAGTTAGTGGTTTAAGCCTCATTAATTGAGGCCCACTAGGTGGTTAATGTTTGGTCAAATAGAAACTATATAAAGCAATGGAAGTTATTTATGTGGTTGTCAAGTGAATATTATTGCATTTGGAGATCTTCTCATGTTAGATTTTGCCCCCTCGGAGAGGAAAGTGAACATTGTATCCAATTCTAAATATCAACAAAGGTCTACTTACTACTATCAATTGCCAATTCAAGTTCTATTTATTTTATTTCCAAAACTATATTTCCTTCAATTTTTCCTTGGTTATTTACTTTATGTGTAACGTACCCAACCTCCAATTGAATAACATTACGAGCAGGATACACAATGAATCATAATATTTCCTACTTAATAATTTCATGTAGCTTACCAACTACATATCACACACAAATTTAATCATATGACTGATACCATGTTCTAAATGCATCTAGCAGCATAAAGAAAAACCAGGAATGTAATTGTTCAAGCAAAAACAAAATACCCAACATTCATATAAAACATTTACACATCAGAATAACATAAGAATGGAACATAAACACTTATTTGTTAATAATTAACCAACCGGATGCATACAAAGGATGAACCTCTCAGCGATAGGTGTCGTTGTTCATTTCCTCTCAACAATAGGACAACCCAAGCTGAGGCTATGAGTCCACAAGGAGATTTGGCCTTTCTATTTGTTCACTCTTCACACGTAGTAGCCCCAAAACCCAGGTTCCAAATCTGTTTCCCACAACTTGCACAACCCAAGTAATGGGATCCCCCTTCACTCCACACAGTCCCTCATGCCTTCCCACTTCCCTTTAGGGCTCCAGTGCATCCGGTTGACCAGAAATCCTCCCATCTACTCTTAGAATGCTCACAATAGCCTTCACAAGGCTCTTGAGCCATTTTCTCAACAAAAAAATGCTCTACATGATCACAACCCAATTTACAAGTACGCAAGCCTCTCTCTTAGCATAAAACATAGCCAAACAATGGTTTCCTTCAAGCACAACATGTCTAGTGTTGTTTCCATCACTCATCTCCCCCCTTGTTGTCCAAAAATTGCATCTAAAATGTGTTCCTCTTTTGCATACGAATTTCCTTCCTTGTTCCTTGTTTTCTTGACTCTCACTCTTCCCAAAGATTATTGTACTTCATCCCATGCTCCCTAATAACTATGGGATGTGACTCCTCACACCCACCCCCTTACATGAGTTTAATGATTAGTTTTGAGAACATTCAACAACAAATAGAAGGATTATACACAATGGTAATAATTTAAGGAATGTGGGTTGGATTAATAACCATAAATAATTCCCCCTTGGACCATTATCACTTATGAAATCATATCCCCCCATCATTCTTCATCCCTTTTGTATCGCATCCATCGATTGTTACCTTTGTTAATTATTTTAATGCACATATGATCCAGATTATTTTCGGCATGAAATGAGAGCGAAGACATAACACAGAAATATAAAGAGATATTGCAAGAGAGATAATAATATAACAGACATATATCAGATATATAACAAGAGGCACATATATACAATAATACACATTTTATATTAATGAGCGAAAGTACAAAACTGTGGAAATATAGAGTGAAAGATCGCTAGAATGGTGGAAACTTATCTCTAAGAAGAGATGTGACGGCTAATCACATTTTCCAGAAGATGATTGTTACAATGAGGCTCCAAATTCCTTTTTAACATAAAGAAAATCCAAAACCCTAACCTCAGAAGATGAAAATCCAACAGTTTTGTGGACCCTGTTTTGGGTAGTTTGGTGTATCAACTTCTTGGGGGCGTAACTTTGGCATACAATATATGTTTGGGGTGCACGATAGCTCCTTGGAAAGGTATTGACGAGGAGCTTCGTTTTGGCAGATCAATCAAAGCCTTTGGCTATCATTGAGGTGCCTGATCTCAAAAAAACGTCGTTTAGGCCCTTAAAATGGCCCCAGAACTTTAGGAACCGAAAACTACTAAAAATTGTAAATTGACAACAAATTTTTTTTAGCCAGTTGGAATAGGTGGATGGCCACCGATATCCACCTAGATCAATCCTCCCTTATTAAGAAGAAATGGTCTCCATTGCATTGAGTTTCTGAGGGAGAGGGGAAAATGTTTGTTAAATCTAAATCTTGGTGAATTGCTTGACTTGCTAGAGAAGTTGTGTTGCTTGGTTTGTGGGAGGTTGTCAAGAACCTGATGAGTGACTGTGTATAGAAGGAATATTTTTGCTTTGCTTCACTATTTTCGACCTACTTCTGCTGGATAGAAGGTTCTTAGACTGAGGCTGCATTGGTTGCAGTGTCCTTATGTTCACCTTTTGAACAGATTGTGAAGAAGATTAATTTTGTAGTATGAGATACTACCTTGCAGCACTATTTAGGTGGGACAGTAGTTGGAACTACCTCTGGTATCCTATAGAGATGACCCCCCAGAGTAAAATTGACACTATAGGGTCAAGACTCATAAATATCATGGCACTTCCACATATATGGTTGGCCCAAAAGAACATCATAGACATATAGCGAGGAAACATCACATAATACCTCATCCTTGAAGGTTTGGATGTTGTATGACACTCAACACTGCTGGCTGACATAGAGATCTTGTCCCTGGTGAAGCCGCCAGATGTTGTACGGTTGTTGGTGTGGTGTTATCGACAATCCCAACTACTTTCCAACCTCAGCTGAGATGAGGTTCTTTTGGCTTCCGCTATCAATAATAAAATGTAGCGGGGTCTCCTTCACCCACATCTATGAATCAAAAAGGTGCTCCCCCTCTTCGGGATCTACTTGTTCTTATGTTCGAATTGTTGCGGTCATGACAGTAGCAGTGGGTTTTGCATTGATGATCTTTCTTTTTATATTATTTTCTGAATCAGGGTTCGACTCCTTTTCTTTGATCTCAGCCACCAATGATTTTTTTGAGCGACATTCATTAGTGTTGTGCCAAGGGATTTTGTGGAAATCGCACCACTTTCCAGTGTCCTTCGTCTTTCTTTTTCCCTTCTTTCCCTATGGCTTAGATGGGTTTTTGGGAGGCTATTTTTTAGGTCCGTCTTTATCATACTTTGGTTGTTGCGAATTTGCAGACCCAAAATCCTGTTTGTTTTGGTGCCTAAATGTCTGCTCAATTTTGACATCATATCGATAGGCATCTCCCAGTGATGAGATGTCTAGGAAATCCATTTCAGTTTGGATGTACCTATGCAGAGCCTCGCGGTATTTCAAAACTAGATGTCACTCAGAGTCTTTGATACCTAGCTTGGTGTGCAAGGTATGGAAATTATTTGTGAACTTTTGAACTTTTTGTCCCCTCTCTTGTCGCGGTGTGGTCCATCTCATGTATTTTTCGTCATAGTTACCAACATGGTAATATTGTTCCTTGACCGCATCCACAAAAAAATCCCAAGTGGGCTCGACCTCATATATTCTAGACTCCTCTGTGGAACTTTTCTCCTAGTAATTTTCCCACCAATTTTTGAAAAGGGGGAGAGACTTAAGGAGTGCGAAGGTGATATTTTCCCTGTCAGAAAAATTGTGAACAGAGAAATAATCTTCTAGTAGATTTAACTATTTTTCTGGGCATCCACATCTATCTGACCTTCAAATACGAGAATATCAAAATTGATTTGTACCTTGAAAGGATATGTGCTTCCAAAGTGGTCACTTGATGAAAATGTGCCTGCTATTATCGGTAGACGTTGAAGGATGTGGGCAAAAGTCTACATCATTTCGTCCCTATGTCGCGTGAGAGCTTGCTCAAGTAATAGATTGATAGAATCCTTTGCTCCATCGTTTTTATTTTCTTCTTCCATGGAGTGTTTCTTGGGCGTGTGAGAGAAATTTTCCTCAAGAGAGACAAGATCGAGACCCAACTTTCTATACTTGGACCTCGTCGAGGACATGCACTGAAAAACGATCAAGAGCAACCTTCTCTGATACCACTAATCTGGATTATTTTTGGCACGAAATGAGAGCAGAGATATAACATAGAAATATACAGAGATATTTCAAGAGATCCAATAATATAACATAGATATATCGAATATATAACAAGAGGCACAGATACAGTAATACACAATTTCTATTAATGAGCGAAATGTACAAAACTGTAGAAATACCCAGTGAAAGACTCGCTAGAATGATGGCAGCTTATCTTTGATAAGAGATGTGACAAATACTCACATTCGCCATAATATGATTGTTACAATGAGGCTCCAAAGGCCCTTTTAACATAAATAAAATCCAAAACCCTAACCCCAAAAGATGAAAATCCAATAGTTTTGTGGACCCCATTTTGGGTAGTTTGGTGTATCAACTTCCCGGGGGCGTAACTTTGGCATACAATCTCAGTTTGGGGTGCATGATAGCTCGTTGGAAAGGTATCGACGAGGAGATTAATTTTGGGGGATCAATCAAATCCTTTTTTTTTCATTGAGGTTCCCTATCGTGAAAAAACGTCGTTTAGGCCCTCAAAATGGCCCCAGAAGTTTAGGAACCGAAAAATGCTAAAAATAGTAAATTTCCAACAAACATTTTTGAGCTAATTGGAATAGGTGGATGGCCACCAATATCCACCTGGATCAACATAATATATCATTCATCCTCTGGCCACATTAAACCAATATGGTCTCTTATCCCTAACACATCGGCATACCAGCCTAAGTCACATTTATACAATTACATTATAATTTGTGGGGATTAAAACTAGGAATGTTAAATTCCCCTCCCCCTTGTTTTTTCACTGTCCTTAGTAAATAACACCCTACAGGTGTACCTTCATTTTACAAATTCATCTCCTCGACCATGTAATCAACATATAGGCTCTCCGACCCAAAATCACACAGGCATTCCAGCCTAAACAAAATTACAAAGTAACTTTGGCCCAAAATCATAGATACATAGGAACCCTATCCCAAAAACATATACATACATAGGCACTCCAACCAAAAAAACATATACACTTAAGCTCCTTGGCCCAAACTGTGTAAGGTAATTTCAAAATTCATCATTCTAGTTGCAATTCCAACCAGCGATTTCATGATCTTTGTGACCTGCACCACTTTTCTTTGTCTTCAGCTACGGTATTTTTCATACTTTGTTGATTCCCATATCAATTCCAACCAACAAACTCTTGTTCCCCTCAACCTGCACAACCCAAGGAAGTGTATCCCCTTCTCTGCACCACAGTCCCTCAGGTTGTACCACTTCCCTTCCAGGGTTCTAGCACAAGGTCAAACAGGAAGTATCTGAGTTATGGCTCCAAGAAATCCAGCTGTGATAATGGAATCTCCAACTATCAAATAGTTGCAATTGTGCCTCCTACACAATGTTTTAACACAACTCTAGTGAAAAGAAAATACACAATCATGACATACAATTTCAAGAAACTACCCATAACAATCAAAACATAACACAATCAACTTATCCATACGTAGCGAAAACTATATAGACACACCAAAGCATTTAGTCCCATAAAACAAAGATGCGGAGATTTCATTCAGGCACAACAAGCAATAGTGAATAATGGAAAAATTAAAACACATTGAACAACAATCAACCTGTCTTTCAGCATAATTAACATAGTGATTACAATCACTTATTCATATGGTTGTTTCTCTATTTCACGAGAAAACACAGAAAGAATTTTAGCTCATGGTTATTTTCCTGACACACCCTTATGATTCCAACCACCATGTCATGTGCATTATTGAGTTCCCTCCCCCTTTCCATCCTCACTCTCTAGGATCAAGCATCCCCTTCACTACTACAAAGTCCCTCATGCAATCCATTATTTTCCAAGGTATTCTTGCATAAGGAGTGCACCAACTCACTACCAAATGTTTCAATGGAAATTTGTAACTTGTGGAAATTATAGGGTTCCCATTTCATAGCAGTAGCCTCCTTTCCAAGATTTCCAGCTTTAATAGCCATCATCTCATCTGTATCACACACATACAATCATCATGAGATGTCATCATAGAAATTATATATATTAATTTCCAAACATGTTTTACATATAGAAAACTAAGTTTCCCAAGCACAATATTTCTTCTCAAGATGTTTGGCTCTTGCAACAATAGTCATTTTTCTTCCCTATGGGATTACACCACTGCCATATCCAAGACCAATCTTCCTGCAATTTTTCTCAACTTTCTTGCAGCTAAACAAGATTGTTAGCACCCATACATATTTTCAGTAGTTCATGAAATGATCTCGGAATTGTAATTTACAAGAAATTCAATCATTTCCAACCATTATTCACTTTAGAAATGGAATTAAACCATTATTCATATTATCTAGAATGAAACTATTATTCACTGCAACATATGCATTCAGTCCATGAACGTATTTTCAAAATTATATTAATCTAAAAATTCCATCACTTCCAACTATTATTCATATTAAATGGAATGAAACCATAATTCATCACATATGCATTACCAACACCCAAAATTTTCATAGTGCAATCAAACATTACTAAGAAATAAACCCAATGTGTCAATGTCCATGGCCACATTTACCCAATGCATCCCTGCATTGACCTTGGAATACCATATGTTCATGTCATGTATCCCACCATGTGAGTTGGAAGGTATGGTCCACGCCTCAACACATCATCCAAACTCTTCCCAAATTACTTCCTTGATTATTTGGATACCTTCATCTTCAACCCATACACAACACTAGGAATATCATCCCTTAGTATTATTTTGTGTTTCCAAAGAGGTTCCACTCCAAACATCAGGTATATAGGGGAAAAACATTATGCACTAGGATGGAACTATAGCCTTTCCATTATCCAACCTCAACATGGCCTCACACATGACCATCTCTAATGGAATTCATTGCTACTGTAGGAGTATGTCTCTTGTATTGAATTGGTTACGATATCATAGCCAACATAACACAATATGCATATAAATTTCTCATAAATGCATTCAATAATTACAAAGCATGTATATACTCAAGTCCCTTTGCCTTTCCAAATATCGAACTTTAACTGAGAGAATTCTTACCCCAATTTTGTTCCATATCTATGCATCATAAGCAACCTCAAATGCATACATGTATGGTTATTATTTACTTACTTTATGCTAACTGATCAACTGGTACTCTATAGAATCTCACAAGCTCCCTTCACCAACCTCTTGATCAACATTCCCAAACATATTGTTGAGGAATACTTGGATGATCTAGTTTCTCAATCAAAGAAACATTGTGATCATATTATTCATCTATAAGTCATCGTGACCCAATTTTTTTTCTATAACATATGTTTCAATCCACATAAGTGTATCTTTTGTGTGATTTATGGGTGATTACTAGGGTTCATCATGTCCAAGTTCAAGATCATGGTTGATCCTTTGGAGTTCAAGGTAATAGCTCAATTGCCTATGTTCGACAACACAGGTATTCCAACAAAGTATAAACACCTTTAGTAACCACTCACACATTCAGATCAAAGATCTACACACTGATGTTTTTACATGGTAAAACCCATGTGGGGAAATATTCATGGCCCCAACCAATGTGGCCACTTGAGGCAATTTATTAATGCAAAAGAAAAAATATTACAAAGAGTTTCTCACAATCGATGATCGTTAAATGATCCCCCATGCTCTTTAAATAGAGATCGTGGACCAATCGGGTGATAAGACACGGATCAATATAACCATTAAGATTGAGAATAGTATGAGTCATCGGATCACTCTATGTGGGGAACAGATCGTGATCCTCGGATTACAAATGCATACTAATGCATACTAATGAAACACACTTTAACCTAACAACACATTAAACCAAGTTGATATTAACTAACTCCTAAGTGTCTAAATATCCTAACATCCCCCCTTAATAATAACTTGAGATAATATTGAAGGATTTAAAAAGGTGACACAATAAGATAAGGAAGGAGGCATTAAATCATATCACCTCTTAATGATAACTTCTTGAACTCCTAACATAGATCTAATTTTGGAAAACTTTGTTTATGTAAGAGACTTTTTGAAAATGTATGCAACTTGATCTTCTGTAGGGAAAAAGAGCACTTCAGTAACTCGATCATGGATGAGATTTCTAATGAAGTGCATGTGTAGATCATTGTGTTTTTTGTGATGATTTTGAAATGGATATCTGGTGAGCTTGATGTCACTTTGATTATCGCACTAGAGGGTGTTCGAATGTTGTTGTTGGAATCAAAACTCTAAAAGGATTTTTCAAAGCCAAAAGGCTCCTTGACTTGCATTAACTATTGCTCAATGCTCTGCTTTTGTTGAAGAAAGAGAAATAGTCTATTATTTCTTACAATCCCAAGTGATAGGTCCAAAACCAAGGTTGAAAACATAACCTACAATATGATTTCTATCATCAGGGTCGTCGTCCCAATCTGAATCAGTGAAAGAAACCAACAAAGGAACCCCCCCTGAACTTTAATGTATCTCAAACTAAACTACACCCTGGACATACCGAAGTATCATTTTTGTTGCTTTCCAATGGATTTCATGGGGTGTTTGCATATACTAGGTAACAAGACCAAAAACAAAGGAAATATTAGGATGGGTATGAATCAAATATAATATACTACCAACTAACTAACGACACAAAGCGGCATCAACTTCAGGAGAAGTACAAGTGGCAGCATGTTTGACTCAGATTGGAAGGGAGAAGGGGTTAGTTTAAAATAATCCATGTGAAAGCGGTGAAGAATCTCACAAGCATACTTATACCAAGAAATAAATATGTCTTCACTGGTTTGCAGTACTTGGAGTCCAAGGAAATAATGCAAATAGACAATTCTATCATTTCAAATTTCTTTTTAAGGCTAGATTTCACATGTGTTAAAGGTTTAGGGTCACTACCAATGATGATAAGGTCATAAACATAAAGAAAAAGTATTATGAGATGGCTTCCAACTCTCTTGGTATAGAATTAGGATTAGAATGACATCTAGAAAAGTCAATGTCAAGAATAAAAATTTCCGCTTTGGCATACCAACTTCGAGGAGCTTACTTAAGACCATAAAGATATTTCTTAAGGAGACAAACAAGGATGTAGTCATTTTATACATAGATAGGAGTTTTTTCCAGGTATATTTCTTATTTCAAATCCCCATGCAAGAAGGCATATTTAACATCCATCTGATGGACCTCCCATTTATTTGAGGAAGAAATGGATAGAATAAGGAAGATAGAATTCATTTTGTCGATGGGGGAAAAGGTGTTATTATAGCCAATGCCTTCAACTTGATAGAACCCTTTGGAAACTAATCGATCCTTGTGTATTTCAACACTTCCATCTGATGCATACTTAGTTCTGTACACCCATTTACATATGGAAAGTTTTCTTCCTTTCAAAAGAATTACAAGATCCCAAGTATCGTTCTCAATTAAAGAGAGATACTCTTAATTCATTGTTGTCTCCCAATATATATGACCTGAAGCTTCTACAATTGTGTCTAGATCATGAGTCTCTAAAACTTGATCCAAAAGAGAAGAGGGTCACTAGAACTTTGAATTTGTTCTACATTGATCTAAAGGATCACCAACAAGATCACTAGATACTTCTCGTGTTGAACAAAACCATCTGGGAAGTAGTGGTTCTAATGTAGGTTCATGTTCAGTGGACTCATCTAGAGGAAGGTGAGTAAGTGGAGGTGAATTTTCATCCTCACTTTCATCATCTGAAGAAGAAGAAACCAGAATAAGAATAGAAAATGGCTTGCAGGATGAAGATGGCACAAATTTTGAATTAGTCTCACAGGCCAAGACATTTTCATCAATTTCAACATATCTTCAAATAATAATTTCATTGGAATGAGATTGAAGAATTATATAACCTTTGACATCTTCAAAATATCCAAAAAAAATAAACTTCTCACTTTTAGGTTGTAAAGATTTTCTTTTTCTCATCAGGAATGTGAGCCCATGCTACACTACCAAACACATGGAAGTGGCTTACATATTACTTTATTTTATTCCAAGCTTCTTCTGGTGTTATATTTTTTAGAGCCTTTGTGAGAGCATGATTTACTATATAATTTGTGAAGTTGATAGCTTCCGCCCAATAATGAAGACTTAATCCCTTAGATTGGATCATATAATTAGCCATTTATTTTAATGTGTTATTCTTTCTCTTGGAAACAACATTTTGTTGTGGTGTATATGGAACATTTTGTTGCATTTGAATGTCATGTGCAGTGCAATAGCTTATAAATTTATTGTTCACATATTCATCTCCATTATTTGTTCTTAAACTTTAAAGTTCATGTCTAAATTGTCAAACATTTCAATCTTAAGTTTTAAAAAGTAAACCCAAGTGAATCTGGAGAAGTCATCAATGAAATTTAAGAAATACTTGCACCCAAAGAAAGAAGGAGAAGAAAGAGGACCACACAAATCACTGTGAACAAGTTGTTGGACTACGATTGTCATTATACCAAAACTCGTAGGTGTTTTCCTTTGCCACAATTGTCAAAGTTAGGATCCATGAGAGAGGGTTAACCCATGTCGTGAAACTCATAGGAAGCATTGAAACCAATGTCCAACAATCTCCCCCCAGTGCGTGTTGGCAGAATTTTAAACTCGAGTCATGTTGCTCTGATACCATTTATTGGAATATGATTGTCATTAGACCAAAACCCACAGGCATTTGTTTCCACCACAATCGTCAGAGTTAGGATCCATGAGAGGGGGTCAACCCGTGTCATGAAACTTGCAAGAAGCATTGAACCCAGTTTCCAACACAAGCTGCAAAGGGGTCGAGGTGTGCCAAGAGGCATGTTTTTCAAAACTATCCCAATGATGTTTGTTGAGAACACAAATGACACAAACACCATCTCTACAAGAAAAAAGAGGAAGATTAGTCATTGTGTGTTGATTACTTAGTTGTTGCAATGAGCGATAGTTTAGATGAACAAAATGCTCATTCCAAAGTTTGCTCAAGTCATCTCTATGAGCAACAAAAATTCATGGACACAATGATGACCCAAAGTTGTTAAACTTGTACAACCTGGTAATATCATCAACAATTACATTTGTGAGGACATGCTTAAGATATTTTAAATCATTGATTACAACTTGGTGAGGTTAAAAATATACGATTTTACCTTCACTGGAATGAGTGATCTAATACAATGATAGAAGGTTACATGAAAGACTTGGAACACATAAAACATCATTGAAATGACCATTGTCTACCTAAATTGTTCCAAAACCTACAACATTAAGAGATATATTATCACCAACAAACATTTTTTTGTTGTTGCATTCATTAAGAGAAGAAAATATAGCTTTATCATTAGCCATATATAATATGATCCATAATCAATAAGCCACTCATAGGAAGAAAAAGTAGAAGTTGCAATGAAGGAGAAACCAGAATCAAAAAGTGTGTGTCCATGAGAAGAAGAAGAAGAATCAATATTGATATTGTGCTTCTTCATTTTTGTTTCTAAGGCTTCCATCTTTTTAAAACATTTAGGCTCAACATGACCATATTTCCCATAAAAGTTACAATGTCTGTCAATATTCTTACTTTTGGATTTTTCTCTTTTGTCACCATTAGGAGAAAAATTTGGTGAAGAGAATTTGGGACCCTTGTTTTTCTTGTTGATGTGGTGAGGATGTTTCTTCTTAAGATTCTTGGATTTTTCTTTCTGTTGGGCCACTAAAGCTTTGTTGGATGTACCTGCAATGATGATCAATACAAGTTGCACAAGCTTATCTTTCTCTCGAATCATAGCATCACAAAAAGAATCAAAAGAGGTTTATTTATAAGCACTCCCTAGAGCTTCTCTGGTGGCATAAAAGGTAGATACAAAGATAGAATATGCACTACCAAGCTTAGCAATAATCACATATATGCATCGGTCTTCCTTTAGATCTAGTTTGTAGTTTATACATAAAATTATAAGTGTTTTGAAGTTAGATGAATAATATTCAATTCAAGGAAGATAATTTGGAATTAAATTCATTAATTAATTTTCTAACTGATGGGCTCAAATAATATTGTGCTTACCAAAAACAACTTGAATTTTTCCCAAGCTTCATCGTGGGCATCAATTCCTTGAAGATGACAACTTAAATCAAGAGATATGGACACTCTGATTATTCCACGTTGTTTGTCACTCTTATTAACCCATTTGACTTTATTTTCATCATCAGTGGGTTCTAGTTCTTTTCCCAAGGTAATCCAATACAATCATTTACTTCTTAGTACATCCTTCATATGAGATTTCCATGAGAAGTGGTTGGTACTGGTAAGAAAAATATCATTGGGAGAATCCATATTAAAATATGTAGAGAATATAGATTTAAAGGCTAAAAATGATGGTCTCGATGAAAAACACTCAAAAAAATAGGCGGTTTAAAAAAACAACATTGAAAACAGACTTCGGATGTGAAAGTTATGCCCTTTATAAAAAAAGACATAAATGGTAACCAAAGAGCCACATGGCAAGTAGAAGTTGGTCGACATGGTGATGCCCCTCCTTCACTAACTTTGTTATAACCTCACTTTTACAAATAAGTTGTTTATGAAGTGACCCACTTTTATACAATAAACAGGAATCACTTTTACAAGTTACTTTGTAAATTAAAGTTGCATGCAAAAAGTAACTAAAAATGAATATTAAAGCTACTTATAGTGATTCACTTTTATAATTTAAGTGAAATAAACTTTACAATGAATGCATGAAATCTTTCAAAAAGTAACAAAAAAACAAACTTGAACTTAAAACCTCTTACTAAGTAAACCAATTGTTAACCAAGTGAGCTAGTGCAAAACACATTATAATCTTAAGAAGGAGGATGGAGGTTGTTGTTGTTCTTGTTGTTGAAGAAGAAGAATAAGATGGTCTTGAAGTGTATGCTAAAAAAAAACCATTTTCATGTGTTCACACAAGAAAAAAATTGTTTCTCAACAACATGGGTTAGATCTCAATTATCTTACCTGAAAAATGCAAGTTTTCTCGATGTTTTAGATTTTCCAAGATCACATGACAAAGAGAATACGTAGACAAGAAAACACTTTCCATTATGCTTATAATTTGTTGAAACCACACAGAGAGTAGGGAAAACAGAATACACAGACCAAAAAGAGTAGTAACCCAGAAACAAAAACAGAAAACTGAAATATTATCTCTGTAAAAATTTAAAAGGAGCGTATTCATGGTTTATACCTCTAGATCTGACTAAAATGGCCATATATTGGGCAAACGAAAACCTTTTTGAGTGAAACAAAAAATTCTTCCTAACTTAAATAAGCGCTTTGGATGCAACGGAACAGTCTCGTCAACCCAAAAATGCATGAAAATAGTATAAACAAAATATGTGGCAACATGACTTCAAAATATCGATCTACAACGTGATTGGGTCTTCAAATGCGCTCAAATACCATGTTCAAAAAATCAGGTATTCCAACAGAGGAAAAACACCTTCAGTAACCACTCACACAACTAGATCAAATATCAACACACTAATGTTTTTACATGGTATAAACCATGTGGGGAAACATCCACAGCCCCAACCAACGTGGCCACTTGAGGAAATTTATTAACGAAAATGAAAAAATATTACAGAGAGTTTCTCGCAATCGATCATCAACAAATGACCCTCCATGATCTTTAAATAGATATCATGGACCAATTGGTTGTTAATTCAAGGATCAATGTAGTTGTTAATATAGAGGATAATATGAATCATTGAATCACTCTATGTCGGGAACATATTGTGACTATCAAAATACAAATGCATACTAAAGAAACACACTAAGAAACTCACTTTAACCTAATGACACATTATACCAAGTTGATATTAACTAACTCCTAAGTGTCTAAATATCCTAATAGCTTCCCCCACGTAATATATGTTGACTTCAACAAGGGAAGGAATATTTTTTGTGAAGATTCATAGTGAATTGTGTTGAGATAACAAAAGGACTCATGCACCTTTTGAAGAAGGGTGTACCTTTTGCGTGGGATGACCAAGAGAAACATTTATTTGAAAATTTAAAAAAATCCTTGATGTTAGCTCCACAACTAAGTCCTCATAACTACAATAAAGACTTTTTACTCTATCTCATAGCATTTGAATCCACCATTGGTATGGTGTTTGTCCAAGAAAACGGTTCTATCAAAGGGAGCATGTGGTCTAATATTTTAGTAAGCGTTTGATTGGTCCTAATCCACATTATTCACAAGTTGAAAATTTGGCACTGCCAGTTGTCCATGTTGTCCAATGACTTAGGCACTACATTCTTCTTAGGAAAACTATTATCATCTTAGACTCCAACCTAATTTAACATATATTGACCCATCATATCATTGGGGTGAAATACCCCAAATGGATTGTTATCCTACAGGAGCTTGATTTGGAATTTGGAACTTCAAAATCCAAGAATTTGTTGGCTTTCACGGAATTAATGTTTGAGCTTCCCAGACTTAGTGAAGAAACCATGGTAAATGATTCATTTTCTAATGAGTCCTTATTTTTCATTGACTCTTATGATCCCTAGTATGGATATTTATTGATATATGTTCAAACCCAAGGGTTTAACCCTCATTTATCTAGAGACGAGCATCGGCGTATATGTCGCTAAGCCAATAATTACCTCATCATTAGCAACACACTTTATCAACATGGGGTAGGCTCGATATTGTGTTGATTCCTTATTCATGAAGAATTTGAGTGTGTTTTGAATTATTTCCATGATGGATCATGTGGAAATCATGTTTTTGGTATTTCCACAACCAGAAGATCTTGCACGTAGGATATTTTTGGCCCACTATATTTAAGGATTGTATGAATGTGGTCCAGAAGTGTCGCCCATGTCAAGTTTTACTAGAAAATCGCATGCACATCTTTGATATACTAGGAATATGAAAATCAATCTCTAGTGGTGGAAACAAAGGTACATCTATACTGATTTACATGAAATTTTCTTTTTTGAGTTTCCTTGTTTATTGTATGAGTGGATAAAGAGGAAGATAGTGATTAACACTGCCTTGGGAGACTAAGAATCATTGGTGTGGGACCAGAATATGGTTAGTAGGTTGAGATTTGTGGATAATTAGTGGGTCAGAGAAATTGACTTCTGGTTCAAATGGGTTAAGGAAGGGTATATCATTAAGTTTTCTATTGAGTGCATCGAATCCTTCAACTTTTCTTAGGGAAATTTTGTCGTCGACCCTAGAAGAAGACTGTTGAAAGATATTAATTGTTGGATTAATATGTTGTTAATAGAGAAGGGGCTAATACAAATGGATCCCAATAGGATGGTTGAGTAAACCCCTTTGTGAAAAAGGGGGGGTGGAAATAAGGGGGGAAAAGAGAGAGAGAATGGATCCATTGGAAGGGATCGAGAAGAAGATGACATGAGGTTAAGAAGGGATGGACCCAGAAAAGAAGAAAAGAAAAAGAGTCAATAGATAAGTAGGAAGAGTTGAGATTAGGAGGAAATCCAAACAGAGGAGTGGAGAAAATATAGCAAGGAGTGAAGGATGAGGGGTTAGGCCCAAGATGAAGAGAAAGGAAGCTACACCAGGAGGATGTGTGGGAGACAGTTATGTGCCAGAGAGAAGTGTAGAAGGATAGAAGTCGTCAAAGAGATGTGCCATTAGAAATAGGGTATCAAGTGAGGATACCATGAGTAGTGGGAGTAGGTTTGAAGAAGATGAAGTCAGATCCCCTTGGATGATAAGAGATGCAGTCACATCATAAGAAGATGAGGTGCGGACTAGCAGCGTCAACACAACAGAAGATGGCGATGGACCCCTCTAATAAGGGGAAGAGGCATTATCAATTGTGAGTGGACTTTCATGAATACAAGTATGAATATCTTTGGGATCCCTCACTGAAGAAAATGAGATAATATGGAGGAATCCCTTATTTGAACCACCCTCTTTATGGATTTTTTTTATCAAGAAGAAGAACTCAAGGATAGTGTAGAGGTATAAGTAAAAGTAATAGAAGTAGAATTCAAAGAAGTGGAAGAAGAGTCGTTAGAAGCAGTGAGTGGAAGCAAAACAAAGTCAACAATACTTCTCAAGGAGGAACATCGGTATCAGTGTCAGCAAGTAGTAGTCAATCGAGAAGACATGGTGTTAGAGTAAGTATGGAGAACCAAGACTCAAATCTGAGGATTCCCACATTTCATGGGATAGTGAGAGACACTGCATAACAACATTGGTTTACATTTGAAGCTA
>ML803333.1:26080-43314 GCA_009831015.1 Picea engelmannii | reverse complement strand
TCCTACGCTAGGGAGCTACATGGCGATGGGTGCATTGAATCCATTCCCAACTGGACCTCAAACTAAGTGGTGTGATATTTTCAAACAATGGGGACATATACCTCTCCATTTCCCAAAAATATGGAATAATCAAAAGACTATTCATACTCCATTTTGCAAGTTCTGCAAACCCATGGGACATGATGTGAACAATTGTTGGTCACTTCAGTTGATGCAGGAGCACACTATAGATGCCTTTCATGTCCAGGAGGAACATAAAGGTGGAGACTATGGAGGATTTGATAAAGGAGGATTCCAATTTGGTCTGAGAGGAGGATATGGGTGAGGAAGATCAAGAGGATATGGTGGTGGTTGAGAAATACCACCTACCTTCTTTAACTATGGCGAAGTGGGATACATGTCATGATTATATACCAAAATGCATGCACTATGTGGGTACTACCAAAACACAAACCATGTCGCAGAAGACTGCCCAGACTTGTTGGAAAAATGGAAAGAGAAGAAGGGTCATTACTATATGGTGATTATAGAGCTGCATAGAGATCAGAAGAAAAAAGAAAAAGTTGATGTACGGGTGGTAACCTGAGGAGGTATTTAGACGGGTATGGACTTGGAATGAGGAGAGAGTACCAGTTAAGACATTGAAGGCAATATCCAGAAAGCAACGCAAGCACCTCCTAAATTTGATATCATGTAGTAAAATCAATTCTTGCGCAAAGCCCATAAGGCATTAGAGGAAGACAACATGTGCAAGGAAGCAAGGTGCACAATGCATAGGGCACTAGACGAATATTGGGTGCATGAAGAATTATAGTGCATGATGCAGAGAGAAATTGAAGAAGCTTGCACATGCGAGGAAGCGCAACATGCAACACAAAATGAAATAGAAGAGGAGTGTGTGCATGAATATTTGTGACGCACGATGCAAGAAGACATGCAACACAACACTTAGTGTGTGGCTGAATCAAGGAACCAAGTAAGTGATTTCTTACGTTGTTTCCTGAAAATATTAAGTGATATTGAGGCTGAAAATAAATTAACCCAAATGATAACAATACATCTGGGGGAAGAAGAAACCACTATGGTTTTTTCTACCTTGTTTCCCAAAAGGGATGTGCACCAGGTGAGAAAACATAAACTTACATGAAGAGAGTTGAAGATGATAGTTGAACTCGAAAACTATGAGATGGACAAAGTCATGTTGGACCTAAACTCTAATGTGAACATCTTTCCAATGAAATATCAGGAGTTGATAGGTAAACCAAACTTGGTATGGTATCCTATTCAACTTAGGCTTACCAATCAATAGAGAATGTATCCCACTTGTAGGTTAGAGCAGGTGGAAGTGAACCTTGAAGGGGTGAATACCAAACCAGATTTTGTTGTGATTGATATTATGGATGACTCATAACCCTACCCATCTCTACTTGGTATTGACAAGGCATTTGATAACAATGCTATATTTAATTTGAATAAACGTTAAATGTGTTTTGAAATAGACACCTTGTTTGTTATTGTGCAATTGGATCCGAATGAGGGCGACGTATATAATGAGCCCATGAATGAGGATGCATAGAGTTCCATCGTTGATAACATCTATTATATCACAAGGTGTGGGGAGGATTATTTCAACCCCATAGGTGATGGTGAACTAAGTTGGATAATTGTACACTCCTATGACACAAATTCATAAGATGCCATGGACCGATGGTAGAATAATTTGTATGAGGTTTCAACGAGGAGATGTACATGAATTAGAAAGGCAATGTATTGGATTGGATTGAAGTTATGAAAAATCCTAATATTTTATCGTATAGGGCCAATTGACACAATTATGATGCAAATGGAAGAATTGGTCCCAGAGAACCAAAGGATACAAGCAATGAATGTGGTCGTGAAAGGAACACATGTGCGATGGTGGGTGAGACACCACATGGATATACATGAGTGGGAATAGGTGGTCAAATTTATAAAATTTAGGTTCCAACCCACAACTAAATTTGAATGGATAAATCGATACAAGGGTATTGAAGACCCTCAAGAGAACAATTGTTCCTAGGAAAGGCATGGGAAATTCTTGAATTGTTCTTAAGCATGAAGGGCTCATAACATCCCTCATCACGCTATGCTGAAACTTTTCTATGCACGCCATACACCATGGGCCAGCTCAATCCCAGATAAATGGCATGAGTAATGGTCAAAACCATCCATGAGTTGGTATAACAGTCCGATGGGCTAGATGCATACACCAGAACTGGTCGAACAACTAAGGTAAGGGAAGATAAACCGAGTTTGAATGAAGAAGCATCACATCCCACCAGGTTTAGATGCATGGAGATATTATACCACACATAGAGAGAGAGATATTGCAGTACACGGGAACTTGGCAAAAGTAGGATAGGAATGAGGTAGAATAGATAAAAATGACATAATAAATAGGCAGATTAGACAAATCAACAAAATAAATAAGGACACAATGGATCATACCTACACACATATTTTGAATATGTGAAATTGATTATGATATTAATGCCAGAGTACAACCCAAAGGACGAAGCAGTGGCACATTTTAGTCAACTACTAAGAAATGGGTGGATACAATGACAGAGAGATAGCTATTTAACACTTGGACATGTGATGGTAGCCCGAGGAATGGGAAACAATTATGGAAATAATTTTCCATGGCACACAACAATTATCATAGCTAATTCCACTAGGGACGATGAGTACAGACCTTGCAGGATAGCTCGGCAGTGAGGTATTGTTGGCGGGAAGTCACCTATTGTGTATTTAACATTCACATGACAACCTTAAATTCAATATTTGCAAACAACAATCCAAGTCTATAGTGTTATATGAGAGTTTTGAGTTCCCATAGCATAGAGAGCATCAAGCATCAGGGAATTTGAGTTGTAAATTCGACATAGGTGGGATGTCTGAGGCATAATTGACATAGGAATTTCAAAACAGAGGTTTGGAGAAGGAAGTTTCAAGATCAGAGTCTGGGGTCATTTATCATTTCACAATGATAATGGCCTCCCCAAGACAAAATCGCATGTGCAAGAAAGTCTAGGCATCCAAGGAATAGTGCATTCCCCCATCTGAGCTACTACCCAACGTCTATATTAGGTGTTCCCTGGTAGGATTGATTCAGAAGATAAAATATATTGAATTTAATATACAAGATGAATATTTGTTCCTATAATTGAAATTCAAAACCTACGCAGAAGTAATTACCAGTCTAGATGGACGACTATGCTCAACCACAAAAGAATGGGGAATTTTCCTAAAGTAATCTAGCATAATGTCCCTACTTGACTATCCACATTTCGAGCACAAACAGTCCATCAACCAATGCATACTGATTTTACTTACCTGTATACATGGGTATGTCCTTTGGATTTATCAGCCATATCAAATTGATGTCGATATGATTAGTCGATTCACGGGCCTCCCCATAGAAGGAGATAATCTAACTGAAGTGCTCAAGTCTAAGGACGTAGCACACAAAGATATATACACCAAGTATAGTACTTGTCAGGGATCGAGAGGGCTGGTGATCATAATAATCAATTACAATAGATTCTAATTCACCATGCAGCTACTTGCCTACAAATTGATGTGCAAGTGTCGCAAGGATGAGTGCCCATTATGTGTAGTTATCATCGTAGAACATTGTATCAAGGGAATTACAATGGCATGGGCACAATATCTAATGAATGAATTTACAAGATTGTCTTGAAGTGCAGGATTCCAGTAGGAAGTTTCACTAAAGTTGGGTGTTAATGCCCCTATCCATGGTCCTATGGAAACCCCCACCAAATCGCAATTATTACACACAACCATGATGGGCGTAGACCTATTTTGAGGAAATACCTATTTTTGGAAGGTAAAATTCAATTTTGGAGAAGAACAACTAGCAGGAAAAGCAACATGTGTGAGGGAAAGCCTCATGCAAAGGAGGAAAGCATGCAAGGCACGCAGGAAGGAAAACCTAACCATGTTAGGGTTAGGGTTTTGGTAAGAGATTGTAACGGCTAATAAGCTAGAAAAATAGTATAAATAAGAACCTAGGAGGTCTAGGTCTGGGGATTTTCAGGTTTTGGGACTATTGGAAAGATTCCAAAATGGTTCTGATACATTTTTGTAAGTTGTTGAGTTGTAGAAGAGAAAAGTAGCTAGAAATTGAGGGTTAGATCACAGGCTGAGGATCCTAGTGTGATCTAGTCCGCCTCACAGAGGTTATTGAACTTTTTTCATGATTGTATGATCGGAAATGTAGTGCATGCAACACCATATTTTGCATCAACCCTAATAAAGGAGCCTAATAACCCAGATCTTTGTGGACGTATCCCAGGAGGGGGTGAACCACAGTAAAACATGTGTTATTTGTGTTGTTTATTCAATATTTACCTTCTGTCAGTAATTAGATTATGAATGGATGAATGAATGATTGAGTTAGATCTATTAGAATGCATGCATGGGCGTAACAAATGAATGAATCTTAGGAATAGTAGAGAGAATAATCAGATCAAGGCCTCAAGAAGATCAATTATAATCCCATATCCACACTCATTCCTAGACTACAAGCACCTCAGCATTGCAGTCACCCATAGAACTATATAGGGTGAGATTGTGTACATTTTGTGTGTTGTGTTGCCTTCTGGTTTACTAGGAGGGTCGATAGTTTTAGAGGGTTTTGTTGGAAACCTGTTCAGATATGAACCTGGGTCAGCCAAGAGGTAGATAGAAATATTAATAACCAACAAATGGTTATGTTTCCCGCTGGAATTGCATGGGATTTAGTGGACGAGATCCGTAAAATAAGAATGCGAAGAACGAAAGTATAGAAGGGAATTTTCATACCATGGAATCCAACGAAGGCAGATTGAGAGATGGTTGAAAACAAAGGAACTTGAGTTTGAGCAAAAGGATAACAAAAAATCTAATATAACACTGTGTAAATATCTTGATAAATACTTGTTTAGTGACCTGCATGAGGTATTTTTCTGTGATTTCTCACATGTGTTGCAGGAATGAATATTGAGGTTAAAAGGGAACCACCCTACAAATCAAATCAGACAGTTGGAGTGGAATCTTGTGGAGATCGTGTAGTTATGACAAGTTAACAAGAAATTTACGAGCACAATAGATTTTTGGTTAGACAGTATTGTTGTTGGCTTTATCATCAAGTTTGCAATAGATACCACAAAATCGTACAACGCAGAAGAGAAGGAGTTTCTAAAAGGACATAGAGGTAGGTATATTAGATCGTTGTATACTTCAATCAAGATTTTACTGTATAACAATGGTGTGATGACTATGGAATCAAACAGCTAAACTTCCCTACGTGCATGGGGGAAGGGGGGAAGAACTGTCAAGAGTTGGAGAAATGGAGGAAGAGATGAATAAGGGAAAGAAGGAGGAATCCATGGACCCAATCATGATGGAGTAATATCAGATAAAGGAGATAATGGTAACAACTGGAAAGACTCGTAGTGGAGAAACCTACCAATATAAGATGAATAATAAGAAGAGAGCCATAGTTGATAGAGAAGTGATGAGGAAGAGGTAGAGGATCTTCGGTCTGTGTAGCAGATTGAGGAAATCCCATGTACAACATATGAAAGGAAGACAAGTGGTCCAAGGGTAGAAACATAAGGCAAAAATCCAATCCATGTCAGTGTCAGTGTGGAACCCATAGCCCAATGTGTGACTAGTACACTAGAAATAACACCACCATTTAGACAACCAAATTTTAGTGGAAGAAATACAAAAGGAAACACACCTAAAAAAGGAGCAGCAACTAGAGGAGCCAATTCAGGAAGTATCAGTCAAATATCTACACCACACGTAGATAGTAGTTCAACATGGTTTAGGATGGCAGGACATGATCCCACAATCAGTTTATCAAAGTTTAGGGGAGAGTCATTTGAGGACCCTGAAAAGAATTTATTTATCTACATGAAGATATGGGAAGCAAAGTAGATCACAAATGAGGATAAAAAACTTGTGCAGTTATCTATCACACTAACAGACCGCGCACTGGATTGGTATATGAGCCTAGCTGTAAAGATTCCACCATGAGTAACAAGGACTATTGCAAATGTAAATAAATTATTGATCAATGAATTTCAAAAGCCTAGCTTAGAAGATCAGTATATGAATGAGATGATTGAAATTAGGAAGAAACCAGGTGATTCTTTTTGGGAGATTGATCTGAGTTTCAAATGGTTGAAGGGTAAATTGAAGTATGTCATGACTGACATGCAACATAGACATCTCTTTGTAAATTCGTTGTTACCACATTTGAAATACCCATTGAGACAACAGAAGTTCCAGACTCAGGTAGAGGCTCTGCAGGCAACCTTACAACTGGAAGAGAACCAGTATCAGAAGACAGATCCATCAATAGAAGATTTGAAGGAGGATATGAAGAATCTAAAATTCTAGCTTAACCAGAATAAGGGAAAAGAAAAAAGATAATTTGTTTGGTGTACCACATGCAGGACAGAAGGACACCACAAGAATGAATGTCCAACCTTAGCGCAGTACATGGAAATAGGAGTACCAAACCCTTTTCCAATAGGATACCATGGTGCGATATTTGTAAGACAAATGGGCATGATCCATATCATTGTCCCATGTTGTAGAAGTATCAGATAGTACCCAAGAGTTCATACTGCAATTTTTGCAAGTCAGTGTCTCATGATGATCAATATTGTAGGACAATGGAACTGATGAGAAAAATAACTTTAGATACCTATAGGGTGCAAGAATAAATGATGACAGGGAAAGATGCACCTTAGTTCAACTAGGTACCACCTCTATACAACAATGCGCAGCCGCAATACAACACTGCGCAACCGCAGTATAACCCCGCGCAGTATAACTAGGCACCTCAGTACAACGCCCCACGATGAGATCGATCTGGATACAAAGGTGGAGGACAAGGTAGAGGAGGATTTGGAAGAGGCATAAGTCCAGTATTTCCATAACTTCCAAAATCCAGGAAATCATGCAAGGGAATGTCCACTCCCACTAGTGACATGTATGTGTTTTCGCACAGTAGACCATGATACAAAGGATTGCCCAATACTTTTGAGAAAGATTCAAGAAAAGAGGAACCAGAAAAACCTGAATGTTCAGTGGATCTTTGCATAAGCTAGGAATTATGGAAGAAATATCAACATATTCATGTGAGGAGGAGCTAAGACAGGACCATACGCAGTGAGATAGCATCCATCACAACACCAATGGATGCAGAAAAATAATGAACCACCGAAGCAATTTGATGCACAGAAAGAAAAAGAAACATTCAAGGAGGAAAGACAGAAGTTTCCAAAGAATAATGATGCATCTACATCAATTGTTCAATATACTCAGAATGTACCAATGTATGAGATTCCTTCAACAATGGACCATACCATTGAAGCACAACCTTTAGAGAAACTAAGTAACATAAAAAAAAATCTGGAATCATGTGTTAAGTTATTAAAGGATCCATCATTAGTCAAAATCTTACACAATATGCTAGAAATATGTAACACATAGGTAGAGGGGAAATTAGAGTAGAAAATTGTGAATCACCTCCATACAAGAAGGAGGACAAGCAGGGAATTCAGACTCAATGCTAACATTAGGGATTTCAAAATGGGGGATATTATACTGAACTTAGGCTCTGAGGTAAATGTTTTACCTAAGAAGACATGGCAGTGCATGAGAGAACCCACATTAGGCTATTCACATGTCCAGATGAAGTTAGAAAATCAACACATAGTTCTACCAATCGGAAGGCTTAAAGGTATGACAATAGATTTGGATGGAGTACACACAAAGGAAGACTTTGAAGTAATAGAAATAGTAGATGGCACAACACCCTATCTATCATTTCTTGGATTGGATTGGGAATTTTATAACTAGATCATAATAAACCTGAAGACAAGGAAAATGGCATTTGAATCATGTGAGTATGGATTCATTCTGTCATTAGATCCATCAGAAGGAGAAAGGTTTGTAGAACCCACTTTCTTAGATCTTGAGGAAATAAACCAATTGTATAGAACCACTATGCGTGAAGAAGATTATATTAACCCAACTCCATATGGGCTACTGAGTTGGAGAAGCATCACATCATGTGCTTCTGACTCAGATACAGGCTTGGAGAATTTCCAACATAGATTAAATAAAGTCTCTACAAGAAGGTGTGCAAGAATAGACTGCGTAGTAAGATGGGTTGGTAGAAATATAAGAGAACCTCCTAGTTTTCATTGGGTAAATGATTTAGAAGAATTCTTGACAAAGTATGAAGAAGAGGTGTTGTAAAATTAGAGACTCTTAACCCTATTTATTTCACTTGAGGCAACACCTACAATATGGTCGGGTGTGCATAAAGAAACAATTCAAGACTGGTACCAATGAAAATGGTTATTGTGCATTAGATTCGATGCAGAGAAGTGGATCAATAAAATGCAAAGGTATGATGGGCAAGGAACACCAATATAACACTTGGAGAAGTGCAGAACACAATGGAGGATGACACCACCAGAAGAATGGCCTCATCACTTCATCCACACACTAGAAGGAATCCTAGAGAACCGGTATGTAGACCATGAAATGCACAAAGGCATTACCGAATGGGTAGCATTACAACAGAACTTTGTAGTAACCTTCTCATTTGAACATGAGAACTGCAACATTGATTCAACGCTGAAACAGATGAGAGGTGTGATATTTCTTGATGAACTAGAGGTTGAACTCATGACAGAGTACCAACAACAAAATAGACAGATAGTCAAAGAACTATTGTCATGCTATCATGTGGAAGAAGAAACATCAGATGAAGATGACCTGTGCAATATTCAGATTACATAAATTGAAGGAGAAAGAGAGGTGGAAGTTCCATCTTTGGAGTCAGAATTATTTGTTGCGCCGATCGAAGTGAATAAATTCAACATTGGTACAACTGATAATCCTAAAATGGAAAGTATTAGAGACTATTGGGATGAACAAATAGTAGAAATAATAACAAAGTTACTGCACGAATATAGTGACATGTTCCCAATGACCTTTACAGAGATGAAAGGCATAGCAAGAGAGCTAGGAGAGATGAAGATACCTCTCAAACCTGAGGCAAGACTAGTCAAGTATAGACCTTACAAAATGAATCCAATGTATAAGCAAAAAGTTGGATAGAATGTATGAAGTTGGTATAATAGAACCAATAGAATAATTTGAATGGATAAGCCATATGGTAGTCCAAGAAAAGAAACAAGGGGGATAAAGATTTGTGTAGATTTGAGAAAGTTGAACGATGCTTGCTTACATGACCCTTTTCCTACCCCTTTCACAGATGAATTCTTAGAGAATGTGGGAGGCCAATAAGCATACTCATTTACAAATGGATTTTCAGGTTACCATCAGATTAAAATAGCTCCAGAGGACAAGTATAAGACTAATTTTGTGATAGAATGGGAATCCTACCAGTACACAGTCATGCCATTTGGGCTGAAGAATGCACCAACCATACTTTTAAGAGTAGTCATAATTGCTTTTAAGGAATTCATACATCAGTGTTTAGAAGTATATCTAGATGATTGGACTGTATATAGTATGCTAAAAGATCGTGTAGAGGTATTAAGGCTAATGTTGGAAATATGCAGGCAATGTCAGATATCATTGAATATAAAGAAGTGAATTTTTGGGACACCTTTTGGAATATTGTTGGACCATATAGTGTGTAAACAAGGCTTGCTAGTAGATCCTTTCAATATTTTAGTCATTGTAAATTTACCACCGCCAAAATCATTGCACCAGTAGAGAGTAACATTGGGACATACATGCTATTACAGGCAATTTATAAAAGGGTATGCGCAGATTACTGCACCAATGGAAAAATTGTTAAACAAGGATATCAGAGCTCAGTGGAATGAGGATTGTCAACAAGGGTTGGACACCTTAAAGGAAAAAATGGTCACAACACCTATCCTAGTATTCCCATATTGGGAAAATACATTTCATGTGCAAGTAGATGCATCATCCATTACACTTGGAGCAATTATGGCGCAACCAGGAGTAGGGGATTTAGACCATCCTATAGCCTTTGCAAGAAAAAAATTGTCAGAATCAGAGAAGAAGTACAACACCATAGAAAGAGAAGGCTTAGCCAAGGTCTATGCACTTCAGAATTTTAGGCACTATTTATTGGGTAAACACTTTAATATGTTCATAGATCATTCTACCCTCAAATGCCTAGTCAACAAGACAGTGTTGGGGGGGAGGATATGTAGATGGCTATTGTTATTCCAAGAATTCGATTTTGAAGTGATATTCAAATCAGGGAAGTTGAATGCAGGACTTGATCACCTATCAAGGGTAACTAATGGAGAAGAACCTACCAATTTGGAAGACAACTTCCCCGATGCGCAATTATTTTCAATACAAGTAGCGGATGATTTTTTTGTTGATATTATCAAATACTTGATTACAGGGATTGCACCACAAGAGTTTAACACTTCACAGAAGAAAAATTTGATAGTCAGAGTTGTAGACTATCAACTTATTGCAGTACACTTATATAACATGGATACAGACAACATTCTGAGAAGATGTGTATTAGAGCATGAAAGACCTAGAATTTTGACAGAAGATCATGAAGATATAGTTGAGGAAATTATGTAGTAAAATATTGTGTAGAAGGTATTGCGCACAGGATTATGGTGGCCAACAATCCATAGAGATTCTAAGGAATATTTCCATACATGTGATGTCTATGAAAGGGTGGGAAAACCCAATAGAAGGGATGAGATGCCCCTAAGACCACAAGTAACTTTGTAGGTATTTGAAAAATGGTAAATAGACTTTATCAGACCAATCAATCCACCAGTGAGAAGGTCAAGAGCTAGATATATCATTACTAGTACAGAATACTTAACAAGACGGGAAGAAGCAACACCAATCAAATATTGCAGTGTAGAGACAACGACACACTTCTTGTTTGAGAAAGTGATCATCGGATTTAGATTTCCAAGAGGTTTGATGAGTGACCAAGGTACTCACTTTATCAATAGTAATATCAAGGCTATGACTGAGGAATTTTAATTCTGTCACTAGAAGAGTACACCATACCATCCCCGGGAAAATGGAACAGTAGAAGCCTTCAATAAGATCTTGGAGAATGCTCTGACAAAGATCTGCAATATCAGTAGGGATGATTGGGACTTGAAAATAATAGCACTATTATGGGCATACATGACTACATGTAAGAAACTGAAAGGACAGACACCATTCAGGCTGGTGTATGGGCAAGAAGAAGTGGTTCCATTAGAATTTCGGGTACCCAATCTACGCGTAGCAAAAATTACTAACATGATAGAAAGGGGCACAGTAAAGGAGTGTTTGAATCAACTAATGGAAATGGAAGAGGATACGATCTAGAAATATTACACCAAGAAGTACAGAAAGAAAGAGATAAGGTCATGACAAACATATAAAGAGGAAGAGTTTCAAGGAAGGAGACCTAGTCTTTCTCTAGGACGGTAAATTTTTCCAACATTCTACAAAATTTACAATGCATTGACTAGGGCCTTATGAAGTAAAGATTGTCATAGATGGGGGATTTGTACAGATAAAGGATTTGGTAGGAACAGAACTGAAAGGAATGATCAACGAGAGTCGACTGAAACTATACAAAGACAGTTAGCCTCCTAGCACTCAAAAGTTACAGTGCAGTAAGAAATAATGTACATAATGTATTATAGTAGAAGCTAGGATAGAATAATGAGAAAAAGAAACAAAAAGGAGAAAAACAAGGAAAAGGAAATACAAAAATAGAAAAGAAATAAAATACAAAAACATTGGAAAAAGTGGCGCGCAGTAATTACCGCGACAAACATCAAAAAACAACACGCAGTAAAAAGTTCAAGTCGACGCAAATGCATGTGCAAAGTGAAAAGTGAATATGACCAGGTCTATAAAAAGTGGAAAGCACACAGTAATTCAACACTTACGAATTTGTAGCCCAGAGCGAGAAAAATAATACATGCCCTAGTTATCAGTTTATGAAAGAGGAAGCACATTTGCGAAGTTGAGAGAAGATGACTCCATCAAAGTTTGGTGAAGCAGGACAGTTCATCTGGATTACTCAGCAGTGCCAAAGGTGGAAGGAAAGAATGAAACAGCCTGAGAATTTGGTCAAGCTAGAGGATGTTACCATCTCTGACCCAGAATCAATTAGACCGATGAAGGTTGAGAAAGAGTTTCCCACGGCGTAGCAAGGATAAATAGGGAAAATCTATGGGGCTCAGAATGGAATTTAAAACCCTAACCCCAAGACACCTGCAAAGCCTGATGAAAAAATGGGACCATGACAGTCCCAAGCACACGAAGATGTGTTGGTGGAGGACATCACCGATTGGCCAAATTCCACAAGGGAGGAAGAGGGCGCAGAAGAAGTAGAGGTAGGCACATTTGCTATGGGACAAAAAATAAATACACCCAAAAGTATGGATATTACACTCCCATATCTCCCAGACGCAATCACCATTGTGGATGACATGCTAGGAAAGGTACCTAAGCTGAGGTACGTTGACCACGCCATGTGCGACGCGACAAAGTTCCTAGAGTTGTCCGAGGAGACGTATCTCATAAACACAAGGGAATTCGGACCCCTAGGTAGACTCGTACTAGAGCCTGCGCAGCTGATCACGAGGCTCTACAACTCAAGAATCATGAATCTATTGAACATACCGCATTTCGAGCACAGTAAGAATGTCGGACTTTGCGTCAAATAGCTAGTCTCCTACATCCATGGAGGCATATTATGAATGGACAGACTGGTGCAAATAGATGTGGCATTGGTTTCCAAGATCACACGACTTCCCACATTCGGCGTGCATCCAAAAGAGTATCTAGATAACAAAGCATGCGAGAAGGAAATAACAGAATAGGTTAAAGCGCAGTCTAGCACTACTCAGGAAAATAGAGGTATTTTCATTAAGGACATCAATGACAACGCAACTAATTTCATCAGCAAGCTTATGGCTTGTAAACTTCTCGAGAAATGTCATAGAGAGGAAGCCCCAGCAAGCATGATTGTAGTAGTTGCGCAGTGTGCTAACGGAGTTATGTTCAACTGGGCACCATACCTGTTGAACCAGTTTCTAATATACTGTTGCAATGCGTTGGATAATGGACTCGAGTTACAGTATTCCTAGTTAATCATATTAATAGCACTGGCAGGGTGGCAAGATCCCAAATTATCAGAATTCCTAAACAAAATGGGAAAGTGTCACGTGGCTAGATATGAGTCCCTCTGGCAGGCCAAGGATAATAAGGCGTAGAAATCCAATAATGCAGTGTTCTACATCTTGTTGGAAGACATACAACAACAGACAATGAATGTGTGGTGAATACCAATGGAGGTAGTGCAAGAGACAGAGGAGATATCCAAATTCAAGGCATCCCGACATCATGTATGGATCCAAGCCATGAGGGATCCCAAGAAGGAGTGGCTCGAGATGCAGTACTACATCATGGAAAAGGACATGGAATGGATCATTAAATATTTCTCTGCGCAATGGCCGTCACCAGTAGAAAAACTAGCCACGAGGACAAGCACAACATAGTCCTCTAAGCCTAAGGATAAGGTCGAAGTAGGCTCGTCAATAATAATAGGTAGTCCAGATAACAATAATAGAACAGCTATAGCATGGACTCAACCAACTGGGACTAGCGCAGTACCAAAATGACCGAGGAGGAAATCCACTGTAGTAAGAACAGGAAGTCGACCACAGACCGAGAAGAAAGAAACTGCACAGGCTGTAAAAGAAGGAGCTCAAGATACAACAAGTGGGGTGTAGCCCTAAAAAATAACAAGGAATCTCATGCAAGAAAAGAAAGTATGAGATGGAGGACCCAGACATCACCTTGATAGAGGATGATGCAGAGATCTTCATGGGCAAAGTCCAAGACCGAGGTGAAGAAGTAGTCCAAGTTGCAGAAGCATAGTGGGAAGAAATCATTGCCAAGTTGCTAGAGGTCCATGAAAATATACAGTAACTACAAAACCAGGAAGGATCATAGGCCTCTGTGCACCAACAGGAAAGGACACAAAGGCCATCTACACAAAAAGAAGGTGAAGAAATTGTGTAGTTTGTCGTCTAGGGCAGGGATACATTCATGAAAACACATCAAATGATCAGTTTCGATTAGGAGACAACGTAGAAACCCTTGGAGGAAGTGTAACAAGTCGAGATGGTTATGGAACACATACCTACAAAGGCCTTATATGGGCTACAGTCTAGTGTCATGCAATAAGCACAGTCTAGGGCCCGCATGGATGCCATGAATTTAGAGGTGGGTAGAGGAGTCRTAGAGATGCTCCAAATAACATGCGACTAGTTGGCCACAGGGAAGYAGGAMGATAAAGAATGTGCAGACAGATTGGAGCAGGGGTTGACAACGGCGTACAACCGCATCCCAAACAACGTGCAATAAGTAGAGATAAGTGTAGAGGAGAATATCAACCCAATTGCACAAACCATCGATCAGTACAKACATGATATCGAGGAACTAAAGGAAAGGCTCAATCCCACRAATCCTCCCAAGGTTTGAGAGCAGAGGAAATAGGAAGCTACACTCCAAATGGTTGAGATGGAAAAAGCAAGCACAACAGAAGATCTRTTCAATAGAGTTGCGCAGCTCTAGACAACGCTGGAAGAGGATGTGCAAGTCCTACGTGGGACCAAGAAGAAGAAAGATTCAGCGCAACCATACAAGACCTCAAATAGAGGAAAAAAATAATGAGCATCACAGAGCACTTGAAGGGTACTYAAGATATRAAGAAGTTGTAGTCAGAGTTGAAAGCAGYGTAGATGAAGAAGCAGGAAATAAAAGTGCAAGTGGAACCCCTTCAAGAGAAAGCAGTGTAKATGATCATGCAATTGGAGGAGGAAAATAAAAACATGGCACAAGAACAAGCAGAGAGTGTAGTGCTAATGCAGGAGGAAATAATAACGCAGATACTAGAAGGACTAACAGGAAAAGCTACGCAGATAAGAGAAAGAGGAAAGGAATTGAAGAACAACTTCCACAGCATGGCAGAGGTTGTTCAGGGAGCCCGCACTACCTAGGTTGCTCGGGACGAGCCACATGTCAGTGTTGGGGGCATGTTGAGCGCAGGCCTATTTTGAGGAAATACCTATTTTTGGAAGGTAAAACCCAATTTTGGAGAACAACGGCTAGCAAGAAAAGCAACACGTGCGAGGGAAGGTCACATGCAAAGGAGGAAAGCATGCAAGGTGCGTAGGCAGAAAAACCTAACCATGTTAGGTTTAGGGTTTTGGTAATATATTGTAATGGCTAAAAATATGGAAAAATAGTATAAATAAGAACCTAGGAGGTCTAGGTCGAGGGTTGTTAGGGTTTTTGGATTGTTAGAAAGATTCCAAAATTGTTGTGATGCATTTTTGTAATATGTTGAGTTGTAGAAGAGAAAAGTAGCTAGATCTTGAGGGTTAGATCACAGGATGAGGAGCCTGGTGTGATCTAGTTCGCGTCACAGAGTTTTTTGAATATTTTTCATGATTGTATGATCGAAAATGTAGTGCACGCATATTTTGTAGAAAACCTAATAAAAGAGCCTAATAAGCCATATCTTTGTGGACATATCCCAGGAAGGGGTGAACCACGGTAAAACCTATGTTATGTGTGTTGTTTATTGCATATTGAATGATTGATTTAGATCTATTAGAATGCATGCATGAGTGTAACAGATAAATGAATATTAGGAATAGTAGAGAGTAATCAGATCAAGGATTGAAGAATATCAATTGTAATCCCAGATCCCCACTCATTCCTAGACTGCAAGCACCTGAGCATTGTAGTCACCCATAGAACTATCTCGAGTGAGACTGCATAGTACATTCTGTGTGTTGTGTTTCCTTCTGGTTTACCAGGAGGAGAAATAGTTTTAGAGGGTTTTTTTGGAAACTTGTTCAGATCTGAATCTGTTTCATCCCAAGAAGTAGATAGAAATATTAATAACCAGAAATCCCTTAACTTGGTTTCTGACATAGATATTCCTAGAACTGCAACACAACAAGGATAGGTGCATCCAAGTCGAAAAAAAAACTCCCTTTGAGCTATGGTTTGTTGAACCTCAACATGTAGTCACACAGGAACCCTGCATACCACAAAACATCATGACCAGGTACAAGGATTACCTCATATTTGAGTGTATTTCTATAATGTCTTTATTTATCCATACACATATTCAGAAGCAAAAACTATTATGCTTCTTTCTGTATCAGCAAGGATGATATCTAGCTAGCAGTCACTGACTGGCCAAACAACTTGTGGCCTACACTTGAGGATGAATTAGAGAAATTGGAAACCCAACCAAATAAAAGTTAAGAGAATAAAAAGGTAGAACAATCCCAACAGAAGAGTAAAGAAAATGTTGTTAAGAAACAACAGGTTGTGATGTCCCAAGGGAAGGAAAAATCATCTATGGGAAAGTTGACATGTGTAGATGCTTCAATGGAAGCAGATAAATAAAAATATCCCAAGAATATGACCCCAAAGATACAACCCACAAACAAACGTTGTGAGACACTCAAGTTAACTCTGAGCCCTGAGGATAGCGAATAAGAATACATCCCAATACTACCACACCATTTGTGACCATTATCAAGGAAGTATCCTCACATTCCATCGATTCCACACTGACATCTGATCAAAGAAATGGTAAAGGAATTTTTATAACCATTTTGAACCTTGTCAAAGAAATCAAAGGGCAGTTGATTATAAAACATATAATGCAGAAAGAGTCCATGCAAAAATTTGATGCACTTTGTCAATAACTAGCGCTTGTGTCCACAACCGAGGCCCCACCACCAACACATCAGATGACAGCTAGCACATATCACCCGACATCATTGTGCAACAGTACCCAACAGAGAGTGATGTGTTTCAATCCAGTGGCAGTCTCACTTGGGATCCATCCAACTCAGTTGAGCTCAAGTTAGCGTAGGTTTCTTCACAAGATCTGCAAACTTATATGGCCACAATAGTGAATGAATTGGGCGATAGGAATTGGGCCCTCAACCAATATTATGAACAATTACAACAGCAGCATGAACAAGAAATTAATATGAATAGAGAAACCTATAACCAGCTCCACCAAGAAATAGTGGTCCGTAAGGAAATTGAAGCCGCACATCAAGAGTTCAAGG
>ML803333.1:3387-16405 GCA_009831015.1 Picea engelmannii | reverse complement strand
TGTGACATGTATCTTTAGTGGTCTAGGTCGAACTATGTGGTCTCCCTTAGCTTATGACACCTATTTTAGCTATTTCTAGCTTTTTTGACTAGAATTTCTATGTTGGAAATTCTATATATTCACCTCCTCTCTTCTTTTTTGAGGAGGGTTGCTCATGCATGTTCATTTTTTATTAATATAATTCTCTGATTTATGGAGAAAAAACTTTCTCTCATCTCTTGAATATCAACAAATTGTTTGTGTTCAATTTAACTAGAATTCTAGATCTATTGGGGTTTCTGCAGGAATTCTACATCTTTGTGGCCTTCTTTGTACTTTTTCTTCTATTTTCCCTCTCAATATTCGAGTTTGTTCAGGGTTCGATGGATACCCTTTGCTTCATAGCCCTGGATTCAGTGATTTTGGTGCCAAGTTCTGGGTTTTTTGAATTTGGGGCTCGGGGTTTGGATCCTCATTTTCCTTTGAGAGGATGTATGTCTCTCTAACCTGGTTCGTCTTAAATCTAGGTGTTCATTGGAGGAGTACTTTTTGGTCTGCTCTTGGTAGGGTTTTTGGGGGTTTTCCACATCAGTCTACATTTCCTTTCTTTGTTTATTGTTGGATCGATTGGGGTTTGATGTATGCCAGATCAGGGTTCTTTTTTTTGGGGTTTCAGTGTCTCATATCCTCCTTTTTTTATTGTTTGTTGGTGGCCTGAGCTTTGAGGCCCTTTTCTAAGGGCATGCAATGTTGTGGGTAGTTCAACACTTTGAGGTCCTTTCTTTGGGCATGCAATTTTTTGGTCCATATCATATAGTTTCTTCTACAGGTGTTGTTTTCTTCAATACCTATGCTATCTAGTTCTCTTTGTGTGGGAGCTCATACTGCTCTAATCTGGTATGTTCGGGCTCCAAGGTTTTTTTGGGATTTCTCTCTTGACCGATTTTTCTTCGAGGCAGGAGTTTGAGCTTCATTAATTGTTTCAGATACATTGATTTTTGGATAGCTTATTTTGATGTTTTCCTCTCGGTGGCCTTTAATCCAATTTTTTGGGCCTCTTTTTTTTGCTCTTATTACCCATGTTTGGGTTGTGCTATGTGTTGGTTGTGGAGCCTGATTATCTTCCTGATTCAAAGGTATTTTAGTTTCAGCCGTGTTTATACCCCATGAATTATTTACACCCCATAAGTATGTACACTCTTCCACGCGGGGGAGTGTAGAGGGGGGGTACCCCCTCTATGGGGTCTGGGGGGCCTATCCCCCCGGCTGGAGGGTTCGGGGGAAAGCGAGCCCCCGAAGGGGATTCGGGGGCAGCGTCCCCAGATGGGGGTTCGGGGGCGAAGCCCTCGAAGGAAAAATTTCCTTGTAAAAGTATATTGTAATTTCATTGTAAATCTGGACCGTTCATTATAAGGTCGCAGATCTAACGGTAGAAATTATGTTAGGGTTTTTTGCCCTAGAAGGAAACCCTCTTTTATGAGGGAAATGTATTGCGGCTATGTATGATGGGAGTATTGTATTCTGAGAGAGGAGACTGTGAGAGAAAGAAGAGGAAGTTACAGTGGGTTTTGTTGTAGGTTGTATCCCTTCATTTGATAGATAATAATAAAGGAAGGACCTGGTAATTTCTCTAGTGGACGTAGCCCACACTGGGTGAACCACACAAATCTGTGTCTCTCTTGTATTGTGTATCTTTTATGTTTTGTTTCCACATTTGTTTTATTTTATTGCTCCGCGGTCATGTTTTTCTAACACTATGTGCACCTACAAAATGTAATTTGGTTCTCTCTGGATGAATATAATTACACTTTTTTATGTCAAAAAAAAGAACATATATATATATATATATATAATGGGGTTTTGTGGCTAGGGTTTCCTCAGCCACAAACCCCTCTTTTTCTTGTTGTTCTCTTTCTTTCCTCTATTGGTTGTTCTTCTTCTTTGTTGCAGGTGCTTAGCTAGAACCTCGATGTGCTCATGGACTAGTGTGTTGGCATGGTTGTTTATGTCCTAGGAAGTGGGGCATGGTTTTTTTCATGGATTCTGAATTTCTTGTGGGGTGTGGTTTTTTCCTAGCTTCTGTAATGTTTGTGATGGATCAGAGGAGCTAGGAGGCTTGTTGCATGTGTTGTTGTCTTGTGAGGTTGTTCATACCTGGTCTTTGGTGTTTGGATTTTCTGTCGTGATGGTTGGGGGTCTTCATTGCCTCCTTTCACCATCGGTTTCTTTGTAGTGAGGCCCCTCTCTTTGTGGTCTTCTTTGTAATTTTTCTTCTATTTTCCCTCTCAATATTAGGGGTCGTTCAGGGTTCGATGGATACCCTTTCCTTCATGGCCCTGGATTCAATAATTTTGGTGCCAAGTTCAGGATTTTTTGAATTTGGAGCCCGGGGTTTGGATCCTCTTTTTCCTTTGAGAGGATGTATACCGCCCTAACCTAATATGTCTTGCATCTAGGTGTTCATTGGAGGATTAATTTTTGGTCTGCTCTTGGTAATGTTTTGGGGGGTTTTCCACATCAGTCTACAGTTCCATTCTTTGTTTTTTGTTGGATAGATCAGGGTTTGATGTATGCCAGATTGGGGTTCTTTTGTGTTTGGTTTCGGTGTCTCATCTCCCCCCTTTTTTTACTATTTGTTGGTGGCTTGAGCTTTGAGGTATTTTTCTAAGGGTGTGCAGTGTTGTGGGATGTTCAACACTTTGAGGCCCTTTCTTTGGGCATGCAGTTTTTTGGTCCATATCATATAGTTTCTTCAACGGGTGGTGTTTTCTTTAGTACCTATGATATCTAGTTCTCTTTGTGTGGGATCTCATACCGCTCTAATCTGGTATGTTTGGGCTCCAGGGTTTCTTTGGGATTTCTCTCTTGACTGGTTTTTCTTCGAGGTAGGAGTTCAAGCTTCATTAATTGTTTCAGATACATTGATTTTTGGATAGCTTATTTTGATGTTTTCCTCTCGGTGGCCTTTAATCCAATTTTTTGGGCCTCTTTTTCCTACTCTTATTACCCATGTTTGGGTTGTGATATGTGCACCTACAAAATGTAATTTGGTTCTCTCTAGATGAATATAATTACACTTTTTTTATGCTGAAAAAAAGAATATATATATAATGGGGTTTTGTGGCTAGGGTTTCCTCGGCCACAGACCCCTCTTTTTCTTGTCGTTCTCTTTCTTTCCTCTATTGGTTGTTCTTCTTCTTTGTTGTAGGTGCTTAGCGAGAACCTCGATGTGCTCACAGACTAGTGTGTTAGCATGGTTGTTTATGTACTAGGAAGTGGGGCATGGTTCTTTTCATGGATTTTGAATTGTTTGTGGGGTGTGGTTTTTTCCTGGCTTCTGTAATGTTTGCGATGGATCAGAGAATCTAGGAGGCTTGTTGCACATGTTGTTGTCTTGTTAGGTTGTTCAGATCTGGTCTTTGGTGTTTGCATTTTCTGTCATGATGGTTGGGGTTCTTCATTGCCTCTTTTCACCGTCTATTTATTTGTAGTGAGGCCCCTCTCTTTGTGGCTTGCTTCATAATTTTTCTTCTATTTTCCCTCTCAATATTCGGGGTCGTTCAGGGTTCGATGGATACCCTTTACTTCATGGCCCTGGATTCAATAATTTTGGTGCCAAGTTCAAGATTTTTTGAATTTGGAGCTCGGGGTTTGGATCCTCTTTTTCCTTTGAGAGGATGTATACCGCTCTAACCTGGTCTGTCTTGCATCTAGGTGTTCATTAGAGGAGTAATTTTTGGTCTGCTCTTGGTAAGGTTTTTGGGGGTTTTCCACATCAGTCTATAGTTCCATTCTCTATTTTTTGTTGGATAGATCAGGGTTTGATGTATGCCAGATCCAGGTTATTTTGTGTTTGGTTTCGGTCTCTCATCTTCCCCTTTTTTTCTCTATTTGTTGGTGGCTTGAGCTTTGAGGTCCTTTTCTAAGGGTGTGTAGTGTTGTGGGATGTTCAACACTTTGAGGCCCTTTCTTTGGGCGTGCAGTATTTTGGTCCATATCATAGTTTCTTCTACGGGTGGTGTTTTCTTCAGTACCTATGATATCTAGTTCTCTTTGTGTGGGATCTCATACTGCTCTAATTTGGTATGTTCGGGCTCCAAGGTTTCTTTGGGATTTCTCTCTTGACCATTTTTTCTTCGAGGCAAGAGTTCGAGCTTCATTAATTGTTTTAGATACATTGATTTTTGGATAGCTTATTTTGATGTTTTCCTCTCAATGGCCTTTGATCCAACTTTTTGGGCCTCTTTTTTCTTCTCTTATTACCCATGTTTGGGTTGTGCTATGTGCACCTACAAAATGTAATTTGGTTCTCTCTGGGTGAATATAATTACACTTTTTTATGTCGAAAAAAAGAATATATATATATATATATATATATATATATATATATATATATAATGGGGTTTTGTGGCTAGGGTTTCCTCAACCACAAACCCCTCTTTTTCTCGTCGTTCTCTTTCTTTCCTCTATTGGTTCTTCTTCTTCTTTGTTGCAGGTGCTTAGCCAGAACCTCGATGTGCTCACGGACTAGTGTGTTGGCATGGCTATTTATGTTCTAGGAAGTGGGGCGTGGTTTTTTTCATGGATTCTGAATTGTTTTTGGGGTGTGGTTTTTTCTTGGCTTCTGTAATGTTTGTGATGGATCAGAGGAGCTAGGAGGCTTTTTGCACGTGTTGTTATCTTGTGAGGTTGTTCAGATTTGGTCTTTGGTGTTTGGATTTTCTGTCGTGATGGTTGGGGGTCTTCATTGCCTCCTTTCACCATTGGTTTCTTTATAGTGAGGCCCCTCTCTTTGTGGCCTTCTTCATAATTTTTCTTCTATTTTTCCTCCTAATATTCGGGGTCATTCAGGGTTCGATGGATACCCTTTGCTTCATGGCCCTGGATTCAATAATTTTGTGCCAAGTTCAGGATTTTTTGAATTTGGAGCTCCGGGTTTGGATCCTCTTTTTCCTTTGAGAGGATGTATACCGCTCTAACCTGGTCTGTCTTGCATCTAGGTGTTCATTGGAGGAGTAATTTTTGGTCTGCTCTTAGTAAGGTTTTTGGGGGTTTTCCACATCCGTCTACAGTTCCATTCTCTATTTTTTATTGGATAGATCAGGGTTTGATGTATGCCAGATTGGGGTTCTTTTGTGTTTGGTTTCGGTGTCTCATCTCCCCCTTTTTTTTACTATTTTTTGGTGGCTTTAGCTTTGAGGTCTTTTTCTAAGGGCGTGCAGTGTTGTGGGATGTTCAACACTTTGAGGACCTTTCTTTGGGCATGCGGTTTTTTGGTCCATATCATAAAGTTTCTTCTACAGGTGGTGTTTTCTTCAGTACCTATGATATCTAGTTCTCTTTGTGTGGGATCTCATACCGCTCTATTCTGGTATGTTTAGGCTCCATGGTTTCTTTGGGATTTCTCTCTTGACCGGTTTTTCTTCGAGGGAGGAGTTCAAGATTCATTTTTTCTTTCTGATACATTGATTTTTGGATAGTTTATTTTGATGTTTTCCTCTCGGTGGCCTTTAATCCAGTTTTTGGGCCTCTATAGGATTTTTTTCTGCTCTTACTACCCATGTTTGGGTTTTTCTATGTGCACCTACAAAATGTAATTTGGTTCTCTCCAGATGAATAGAATTACGCTTTTTTCTATGGAAAATAAGAATATATATATATATATATATAAACAATTAAGATATATGATGAATAGAATATTAGAGGTGTGGCTCTAAACAGGTTGTTGGTTTTCTCAGTTTGGGTTTCCAGGGAAAATCTATGTGTATTATGTGTGTGTGTGTGTGTCATTGTATATTTTCTAATTTTTATTAAGAATATGTTTGTGGTAATTAACCGTACAAGGTTAAAATCTACATTTGGTATCCAAGATTTTATTGGCTCCAAGGGAACACCTCTTTGGCTAAGGGTTTGGCTCAGGTCTATGATAAACCTTGTTATAGTGGGATATCTATGGTATCGACTCTTCAAGTGAAAAGAAATGGCAAGCAGTTCAAAAATAGAGATCGAAAAATTTAAAGGGAAAATTTTTGAGCTATAGAAGGTGAAGATGGAATGTATGTTGGTGGACAAAGATTAGTGGATCATTGTGGATTCAGATATTGAACCTACATGAATGTCAGCAAAAGAATGGAAAAAGTTGGATCTAAAGGTGAAGAGCACAATCTGATTGTATCTCTCAGATTCGGTATTACTAATGTGTCAGGGGAAGCTACAGCCAAGGAATTATGGGTAAGTTAGATGATTTGTATTAATCAAAGTACCTGGTAAACAAATTGTTCCTACATAATAATTCATACAACCTGAAGATGAAATATGGAGAATTAGTGATAGATCATCTGAAATTCTTCAATATAGTGCTAAGTCAGAGATTATTTTTTGATATTAATATTTTTTATGAAGAGAAGTGTATCATTTTATTTTTCTCCTTATCAAACTCGTGGGATAGTCTAGTTGTGACCATAAGTGGTAATACAACTACTTTAATTTTCAATGGTGTAGTCTCATCCTTGTTGTCAGAGGAAATGAGGTGAAATAACATGGAAGGACAAATCACAGATGCATTATTTGCAAGAGGACGCTCCCAGGAAAGAAATTGATCTAATTCCTCAAGTGGGAGATCTAAATTTAAGGGAAGATCCAAATCTCCTGAAAAGTTTGTAAAAGTATGTTGGATATGTGGGAAAGAAGGGAACTACAAGAATAAATGTAGATCCAAAAGTGTTGAGAGAGGGAAGGGATATGAAGATGCTCCTTCTACAGAGGCAAAAACCTACATGGAAGGAGGAGGGGATGTGTATTTGGTTTCTTTAAGCACACATGCAGATCATGAGGTATAGTTGGTTGTATCAGGCACATCATTTCATATGAATCCCCATAAGGAGTGGTTCTGTGAATACGAAAGGTATAATGGAGGTGATGTTTTCCTAGGTGATGACTCGAAAACGAAAATCATAGGATGAGGAAAAGTTAAGTTGAAGCTCACCGATGGAAGGATTAGAACACTCCCTAGTGTTATACACATCCTAATATTGGCAAGAAATTTTATTTTTGTAATCAAAATGTATGATGAAAGGGTAAAACTAGTGTTTGAGAAAGAAACCCGCAGGATGGTTCGAGGAGAAAGTGTTGTTGAAGGGAGTTCAGTTTGGCACTTTGTATAAGCTGCAGGGAAGCAATATTAGTGATGGGTGCAATAGTTCCATTGTTCTTGAGATTGGAGTTGAAGAAGGAAAAAATCCTACAGTCTCTAAAGAAAAGATTGTGTTGTGGCATCAGAGACTGGGGCATATCAAAGAGAAGGGCCTTCAACTGCTACATGGTAAAGGTATAGTTGAAGGCATGTCAAACTACTCTCTAGAATTCAATTTCTATGAAAATTGTGTATATGGGAAGAAGAATTGGGTAAGATTCCCCTCTTATGTAAGGAGGGAAGAGGGAAATTTACAATTGATGCATAGTGATGTGTTTGGACCTGTGTCAATTCCATCATTGGGAAAATATTTGTACTGTGTCTAATTTATAGATGAATTCTCTAGGAATACTTGGATTTATTTCCTCGGGAAGAAATTTGAATTCTTTGACAAATTAAAAGAGTTTAAGTCACTTTTGGAGAATCAGACAAAGAACATAATTAAGGTGTTGAGGATGAATAATGGTGGAGAATTATACATAAATTAATTCAAAAATTATGTAATAAGTGTGGTACAGTGATGCAGAATAATACTCCAAACACTCCTCGGCATAATGGATTTGTAGAAAGGATGAATGAGATGTTGATGGAAAAAGCAAGGTGCATTCTCAGTGTGTCGAGTTAGGATAGGAATTCTGAGCAGAGGTAGTAGGTATTGCATGTTACATGGTAAATAGATATCCCTCATCATCATTAGATGACAAGACTCCATATGAGGTATGGACTGGTAAGAAACCCTCTCTTTCACATCTTAGGGTATTTGGTTTTGATGCATATTTTTATGTTCCAAAGGAAAACAGAAGTAAGATAGATAAAAAGGTTGAAAAGTGTATCTTTATTGGGTATAAATATGGTCTGAAGGGTTATAATATTTGAAACCCAAAAACTAAGAAGGTAGTGTATATACGATATGTGGTATTTATAGAAATAAAATATGTTTTCAAACATGAATTCCTACCAAGGAAGGAAGAACCAAAGAAAATAGAGTTTGAGTTGAAGAATGATGAATCGGACTCTACAAAAGAACAGGAATCAGAAGAAGAAGATCCTCATACTCCAGTATTGAGGAGATTTGTTCAGGAAAGAAGGAAACCGGAAAGGTATACGCCACCTGATTTCAATTCAATTTTTGTTTTTTTATTACCGAATATTACCCTAGAATTGTTAGGGAGCCAGTGGATTCAGAGGATGAAAAACTCTGGAAAAAGGCCATGATGGAAGAAATGGAAGCCTTGGACAAGAATGAGGCTTGGGATCTAGTGGACTTTCCGACTAGAAGAATTCATATTGGAAGCAAATGGGTGTATAATAAGAAATTAAATGCACAAGGAAAAGTGGAGAAATACAAAGCTCGGTTAGTAGCAAAAGGATATTCCTAAGTAGAGGGAATTGACTTTGGTGAAATTTATTCTCTTATTACCAATTTAACTTCTATTATATTTATTTTATTTGTTGTTGCTTCTTTTTATTTTGACGTAGAACATATGGATGTGAAGACAACATTCCTACATGGGGATCTGGAAGAAGAAATCTACATGAAGCAACCAGAAGGCTTTGTTGTGAAGGGAAAGAGAGATAGTATGTAGGCTGAAAATTTCCCTGTATAGATTAAAGCTATCACCAAGGATGTGGTAGAAAAAATTCAATACTTATATGTTGGGTCTTGGAGCATAACAGATCACTGTGTGTATTTCAAATTAATCGTTGATCATCTCATTTATTTTTTCTTGTATGTGGATGATATGTTGTTGATAGGAAACAACAAGGAGATTATCTAGGATGTAAAAACTCAATTGTCCTATAAATTTGACATGAAGGATATTGGTGTTGCAAATTTCATTTTTGGTATGGAAATTAAAAGAGATTGGGAAAACAGGAAACTCTGGTTAAATCAGAGGAAATATGTCAAGACAATATTGCAGAGGTTTAATATGGAGGAATGTAAATCAGTTAGGGTTCAAATTCCTATAGGTGTAAAGTTATCTATGGATCAATGTCTGAAGACATAAGAAGAGGAAGAGGACATGTCCTATGTTCCATATGATAGTGTTGTTGGTAGTTTGATGTATGCAATGGTTTGTACTAGACCGGACATTGCACATGCAGTGGGAGTTTTGAGCAGGTATATGTCAAAACCAGGGAAGGAGCATTGGACATCAGTAAAGAGGGTTTCCAGGTATTTGAGTGGCACTACAACTTATGGATTGTGCTACCAAGGAAGACCGGGATTAGATAGAATGTTGGACATACATGGATTTTTGGATGCAGACTGGGTTGGAGATATGGATCGCAAAAGATCTACAAGTGGGTATGTGTTTAACCTATTTGGAGGAGCAATAAATTGGATGAGAAAAATATAATTTGTAGTGGAACTTTCAATTATAGAAGATAAATACATGGCAGCCACTCATGCAAGCAAGGAAGAAGTATGGTTACAAATATTTTTTTTCAAGTATTGGGTTGGTACAACAAGATGTAAGGATAGATTGTGACATTCATAGTGAAATCTTCCTGGCAAAGAACTTGGCTTATAATTCAAAGATAAAGCATATTGATGTTCACTATCACTTTGTGAGAGACATGGTTGAAGAAAAGAAGGTGTTGTTGATGAAGGTGGACACTTTGAAGAATGTTGTAGATTCATTAACAAAATATGTGAGCAATAAGAAGTTATCTTGGTGTAGAGGATCTATGTGCATTGTTTCCTTAGATTTTTTACTATGTAACCCTATAACTCCTTATATGCAAGTAAAACAACAAGTAGGATAATCTTGGGTATGTGTTAAATTTTTTGCATGATTGTTGGGTTTTTGTATTTTTTGCAATGAAAGTTGAAGGTTGAGGTGGATCGACCAGGAAAATTTGAATTTGAAGTAATCAAAAACAATTCAAAGAGGTCAACCGACAAGAGGTTGACAAGCAATCAAGTGGAAACTAAATGAAGACCGAATGGATCTCGAAAGGTGGTCAAGTGGCAACCAACTAAAGACCAAATGGAGGTCGACTGGTAATCTGACTTGGTAGTCAAATTTAACAGAATCCTGAGATTCATGGGATTTGTAGCCAATTATCAATGTGGATATATAACCATTTTTGGTCACCTTTATTTAGGGTTTTTCCTACTGTAAAGCTTATAAATAAGGTGTGTTGTAATGTTGTAAAATACAATCTATAGATCAATTATTTTATAGGTTGATGTTCATGTAGATGTAAGTTGAATTGGCTACATGATTGTTCTTGTGTAAAGAAAGAAGGTATGATGTCAATTGTGTCTTAGGTGTGGACCAAGGTTAGGCATGTAACCTTTTATTCTGAATGAATAAGACAATAAGAGAGAAAGACACTCAAGGAATGTTGATTTTCCTGTTTGGGTTTCCAGTGTAAAGTATGTGTGTATTATGTATTTGCTTTATATCTTAAATATGTATTCCTCTCTTCTGTTAGGTTTAGCGTGAAAGTATAAATTTTCTAACACGTGGTATCAGAGTTTGGTTTAAAAACCTTATATCTGAGATAAACAGTAGGTCCAGTAAGAGTTGTAAGTCAAAAATATTTAAATGTGTGCTTAAAGAATGGCAAGTAGCTCAAGAATAGAGATCAAAAAAATCAATGGAAAAATTTTTGAGCATTGGAAGCTTAAAATTGAAGATCTCCTTGTAGATCGAGAATAATAGGAAGCAATTTCTCCAAGTACCATTTCATCAAGTATGCCAAGGGAATAATGGGAGAAACTCAAGAGAAGAGAAAGGATTGCAATTCGACTGTGTCTTGCAGATTCAGTATGGTTCAATGTCTTCGCTAAATATTCGGCCAAGAAACTGTGGGACAAGTTAGGAAGCTTGTACCAGTCAAAATCACTAGTAAATAATTTTTTTCTTAGAAATTAGTTGCATCTTCTGACGGTGAGTGAGAAAAATTCAGTAACTATTTATTTAAATGTGTTTAATACCATAATAAGCTAGTTATCTTATGTGGATATTAAAATCATTGAGGAGGAGAAATGTATTAGCCTAATATGTTCTTTGTCAGACTCTTGTGATAGCTTAGTCGTGGCTATAGGGAGTAATTAAACCACATTGGTGCTAAAAGACATTGTTGCATATCTACTGTCAGAAGACATCAGAATGAAAAACATGGAAGGATTGACTAATGATGCACTAGTGGTGAGAGGTCAACTGGTTGATAGAGATAAAGGCAAATTCTCTAGTAGAAAGTCTAAGTCGAAGGGTAGATCTAAATCCCATGTTTAGTTAATGAGAAGATGTTGGAAATGTTGTAAAGTTGGGCATTATAAAAGGTGTAACGTCCCCGACCACCCATAGTCGGACCATGCTACATGAGAGAACTCTTACGTTCTCTCTTCGGAACATACTGTAACATACCCAGCATGCAATTAGAAATATATACATGAAGAACTCTTGCGGAAGCCTTATATATAAAACGTAAGCATGCAAATAAATTTGTAAATGCACGAATCCATACTGAAATAACAGTAAATGTGTACATGCAACAAATATAGGAAATACCCATAAATATAAACACAGTTATAAATAATACACTGGATAAATCTGTAAAACTAAAAACAAAAATAATAATACAGCATGTAAATTTATCACACAGTTGACACTTATCTTGGTAAGAATATCACCAATTGCATGCAGACCTTCCACAAACCTCCCAGCCTTAGACCAAACTATTCATCACTCTCAATAGTGAGTCACTCCTAAGCTGGGAATAAACTCCACCAGGTAAAGGGTTCCTAACCAGGCTAATGGTTCATGGAAAATAGGAAAGACTCTGTCACAGGTGCCTACTCAAACTAATAGCGTACAGTCTCTCATTCCCCACATTCCTGTCCCACCCCAGGAAGTGTGCCCCTTCTCTGCTCAACAGTCCTTTGTCTACCCCACTTCCCTTCTAGGGCTTCAGCAACAGGCCAAACAAGAAGTCTCAGAGCCCTGTAACTGTATTTTCGCACCTCCAGGAAATCAATTCCCAGCAATTCTCTCACCCAGAGAGAAATTGCTCACGGGCCTGACAACCCGCCTCTTCAATATCCCACGGGCTTGACAACCCACTTCTTTAGTATCCCACGGGCCTGACACCCCTCTTCTTCAATCCAGTTCCCCATCTAACCAGCTACACAAACCTCTAAGGTCATGGATACAAGCTCAGGTATAGTGACAGAAAGTATGGAGGATAACTAACTGCGTGAGTGAAAATGGTCATGGCATCATGGTTGAATGATGGAAGGAATCATGGAAAATATGATCATAAGAATGATGGGGGGGATGAAAATGAACCAAGTCCCAATAATATGTATGCATGTCCCCAACTTGACACTTGTCATGTTGGGAGCTACTTTGGCCCACTTGTCCCCAACTTTAGAACTTAGGATAAAATGATTATCCATACTTTATGATTTAAGAAATATTAATATAATATTCCTTTTTGGCTTAAGCTCCCTGAATTAGCCATTTTCCTTAACTTTTAGGCCCCACCCTTTCCCTGACTAGTGGAGTTTAGTCCTCCATCTCTTTTATCATGGTTGGTCTACGAGCAACGATGTATTTTATAATAAATATGAGACATGTACAAAAATAGGTGCACTAGCCTTTAACATCTAGTATCTCCAACCTAATCAAAATATAAGCATCCTAGCTTATAATAACTGGCTCACTGACCTACAAAACATATCATATACACAAAGGCTCCATGGCCTCAACATCGTGCACACTTAAGATGTTGCACGCGATATCCTGGAATGTGCACACTTCCTCATTTTACTGTGCAGTACATGCGTGCATTATGCCATGAAATGTGCATACGGAAATGATATCAAAACAT
>ML803332.1:90228-139065 GCA_009831015.1 Picea engelmannii | reverse complement strand
GAAGCAACTCAATAACTGCACTATACTCAACAACATTGTTTGTGGTGTCACCTAAGCATATACCTCCGGAAGATAACAACTGACCCTGTGGTGTAAAGATTACCCAAGCTGCAGAGGCAAGCCTCCATGTGTGTCGACTAGCCTCGTCTGCATACCCAACGAACACCTCAGACTCACTTGACATATACCATGTTGATGAAAGATAACATCAATGACACGTCCATAACACATTTTTAAAAGAAATGTAAAAATGTAATAGTACAAAGACTATACATATGTTACAAAAAGTGACCCACAGTGACCTTTCTATGAGTAACACTTCTTGAGGTAGAGTCCATTTCTAGGCTCTGCCAAAGCATTCCCTTCAAAATTGACCAAACGATAAGTGCCATTTTTTAAAACCTCCTTAATAATGAAGGGTCCGAAACACATGGGTTTAAACTTTCCTGCCCCCAGGGGGTCCTTATCTTGGTCATAGACCAGGACAAGGTCGCCCTCAGAAAAAACCCAAGGATGAATGAACCTATCATATTGACACTTGACCTTATGTTTATGAACCTCGTTGGCCAGGCCGTGTCGCGACGCTGTTCATCAAGCTGCTCAAGGTGTACTAACCGTTCTTCAAGTGGAGAAGTGTCTGGCAGTAACTGTAATTCCAACTTCAGAGATGGAATTTGAAATTCGATGGGCAAGATTGCCTCCAGCCCATAAATGAGTTGGAAAGGTGAGAAATCGGTTGTAGTCTTAACTAAGGTTCGGTAAGCCCATAATGCCGAGTATAACATCAAATGCCAATTTGACTTGGCTAAGTTGATAGTTCGCTGTAGAATCGTCTCAAGAGTTTTGTTTATAGATTCCACCTACCCATTGGCTTGGGGATAGTAGGGTGAGGAATGTTCTTGCCGTAACCCAAGATTTGATGTTAATTCGGACATCATTTGGTTCTGAAAGTGACTGCCATGGTCAGTGAAAATATCTCTCGGGACGCCGAACAGTGCCGTAATCTGGTTAAATAAGAAGAGAGCTGCAGTCTCTCCATCATCTTTAAACGTTGGCATAGATTCGACCCACTTAGTGAAGTAGTCAACAGCTACGATGATATAGCGCTGCCCCCTTGTTGATGGGGGGTTGCATGTAGTGTAATCAATCCCCCATTTAGTGAAGGGACCAACTGTGATGACAGGAAACATGGGAGATGGATGTTCCCTCATCTTCCATGAGAAGATTTGGCACGCATGGAACTTCTTGACCGACTCGATACAATATTTCATAAGTGTGGGCCAGAAGTAACCTGCTCGTAAAATCTTTTGGGTTGTCACCAACTCAGATAAGTGACCGCCACAGGCTCCTGTATGACAATCTTTGAGCACTATGATGACCTCCTCATGAGTGAGACATCGATGCAAGACGCAGTCTACACCTCTATGATACAACATATCCTTGAGTATGAGATAGTTCTTAGCCTAATGGCGTATCCGCCGACGCTCGTCATGAGAAGCATAGGTGGGGCACTTCAAAGTCTGGAGATAGATCAATATATCTCTATACCAGGGGTCTAAAGATTCAATCAAAAACATATCCCCCTGGATAGGCAATTCCTCAGGCACAACGTCCCCTGACTCAACTCGAAGCTTCGAGATAAGTTCTGCGAAGACCAATGACTTCTTGAACTTGGCTGAAACGAAGTCTAAGTCAAATTCTTGGAGGATTACCATCCATCTACTAATTTTTCCACCGATAACTCGTCGTGTCAACATGTACTGGAATGGATTCATGACGACAACGACGGTGGTCTTGTGAAACAGAACATAGTGACGGAACCGTTGAATAGCATGAACTGCTGCCAATGCAAGTTTTTCGAGATGGGAATAATTAAGTTCCGGTCCTACAAGGCCTTGGCTCAGGTAATAGATTATGTATTCAGAAAACTAGTCATCTTCTTGAACTAAAACCATGCCTATTGTTGACTCTGCGACAGTCATATATAAGAGGAAATCCTTGTTATAATTAGGTGGCCGTAGCAGAGGTGCGGTAGTAAGGGCGTGTTTTAATGCGTCGAAAGAGCATTGAGCGGCTTCATCCCAGAAAAAGGGAACATCTTTCTTCAGTAAATGCATAAAGCCCTTGGTGATTTTGGCATAGTTAGCGATGAAGCGTCGTAAGAAGTTCACCTTACCTTGAAGACTTTGAAGTTGTAAAATTGTGTGTGGGGGGGGGCAAATGGATTATTGCCTCCACCCTAAGAGGATCCACCATGATCCCCATGGTTGACACTATGAAACCTAACAAACGTCCTGACGTGATGCAAAAGATGCACTTGTTGGGATTCAAGCAAATCCTGAAGTAGCGACAACGTTTGAAGATTAGTCGGAGGTGCATAGGATGATCCTTTCGCTCATGAGAGCGTGATGCTAAATCATCTAGATAGGCCTCAACTATATGTTTGAGGTCGTGAAACGCAAAAGACATGGCCCTATGGAAAGTGGCTCGAGAATTCTTGAGGCCAAAAGACATCTTACAATAGGCGAATGTACCCCACGGACAAATGAATGTCATTTCGTGTTGGTCCTCGGGTTTGATTTGGATTTGATTATAGCCCAAAAAACCATCCATGAATGAAAAGGATTCACAACCGGCACATTCATCAATGATTTGGTTGATGAATGGGGTTGGATAATTATCTTTTGGACATGCCTTGTTCAAATCACGGAAATCGGTACAGACACGAATCGTGCCTTATTTTTTATCGACCAGCACGGGGTTTGACACCCATTGAGTCAAATGAATAGGGTAAATGAACCCTGCCTTGAGCAATTTCTTCACCTCAGTCTTAATGGATGCTACCTTCTTAGGATTAACTGGACGAAGTTTTTTTCGAACAGGCTTAGCATCAGGATACGTTGTGATTTCATGTTCAACTATTTTTGGATCGATGCCTGGAATTTCATCATAAGACCAGGCAAAAAAGTCGCGAAATTCTTTGAAAAGATCTGTGTAAATATGAATCTCTTCAAGGGAGTAATCTACCCCGACGAAGACATTCTCCACGATGCCAGGGTTGCGGGATATGTTGATAGGTATAGTTTCAGTGATAGTCGCCATATTGCCCTTAGCATAAATTTCTTGTGTAGCTAAGAGGTTAATAGGACATGGCTGATCTCCCGTCATGGTGATAGTGAATTCTCCTACCTCGATTCGGCTTAACTCTGGGAGGAAATATGATCTGTGATGAAGATCCTCCCAAGGTTTGTTCGGACTAGTCATTTCCTCGATTACTGCTTCGTCAGAAGGCAAGACTAAGTCTAACGAATCGGTATTGGCGAGAGAACCCTGAGCCCAGATAGGCTCTAGAAGTGGATCCAACTCTTGTGCGGGAGTCAGATCAGGATTAGCTGAAGCTTGCTGGACTAAAGAGTACGCTACTTCAGCGGCCGAAAAGGGCATGGACATGCCAGAGTGCCCTGTCTCATCCATCGTGGCTGATGGGGAAGGAAGAATCTACGGATCTACAAAGTAAGTCGTGTGGAACGACGAAACTTGAAAAATCTTAGCCTTGTGGTGATTAGATATAAAATTGACATCATTATGAGGAGGTGGGTAATCGAAAGTACCCATCAAAGATGGACACAAACCAACTCCTACGTTAACGACACCGGCTTGAGGATTATCAATCATGGGAACCGTGGATGCCCCCAAAGCTGGGTCAGGTCTAGAGAAGGACAACTGATCAATGGTCACTATCTGACCCTCGTGTGGAAACAACAAGACTCAGAAAACTGTAGCAACCACAGCTTGCATAGAATAAGTCCAACTACGACCTAACAAGAGATTATAGTCGAGGGGGGCATCAACTACCTCTACCTCGACACACACAGTCTTACCTCCTAACTGCACAGGGAAAGAAGGAATGATGCCATGTGGTCGGAAAGAATGACCATCGAACGCAGTGAGGAGAGTAGCTGATGGAGACAAAGCGGGTTGGCCTATGGCCTTCCAACATGCTAACGACATAACGCATATTGAGGCACCCTCATCGACCACCGTGCGAAATATATTGCATGTAAAAGTTTTCGTGGGATGAGCCACTACTATCTGAAACGCTACGTGGTAAGGTAGACGAGGTTTTAAGTCAGTTGTATCTAGCATGATGGTACCTGGGTTACAAGTCTCAGTAGAGCCTAAAGCAGTCAACAAGGCTTTCCTCTGAGCAGGGAAACTTTGGAGGACCTCCAAATCAAACATAGCACAAGGGGTTTGGGATAAATCTTCCACCACAGAGTAATTCTGGGTGGCCCTTGCGTTTGGATTGTGAGAAGCTTTCTTAAACGCACCTTTTGGAATGTGTTTCATCATTTATCCCAACGTCTTCTCAATCTGTAGAGGAAGAGATGGGAGTTTGGCTTCTTTACCCTTCTCAGAGATGCTTGGTTTACTATAGTCGTGGACTCTAGTTGTTATCAAAGAATCACCCCTAACCATGTATACGTTCATGGAAGAGGAATTATTTGGGGGAGGGCATGTTTCTTGGCTGCCCCCTTCGACACTTGTAGAGGCTTGAGTTAAATTTTTCCCATGATGAAAGAGATTAGTCAACACAGCTTCCTGTTGCTGTGTGACAAACTTTTGGGCCTCTACAAGTCGAGGACACAGATGGGTTGGGTGGTCTTCCGCACACAAATTGCACGGATACCTCGCCTTCCATTTTTCCGTGGTGCCCTCGCCGGCATTATGAGTGGGTTTTTTCTCCCCCTTACCCTTCTTTCGTTGTTTTTTCTTCCCTTCAGGCTGTTGGTTGGCCTTTGGGTTAGTCGTCTGCATGGAGTGTACTTTTGATGTTTGGGTAGGAGCAGCCAAAGTAGTAGGCTGGCTGGCCGCTGAGTGTTGTATAGATAATTTTTTCAATTGCTTTGTCAATTGCTCAGCGGGCTTAGTTTGTGCTGAACCAATAATACCATCAACATGTGGCCCAGCTCTTTGTCTAGTTTTATCCAGTATTGATCATGGAGCATCCAGCAGGATGTTGTATAATAAACCAGACTAATAATAGATAAGCTCAAACTATTGAGCCCTCATGATGGCATCTTTTTGGAGAAAACCTCGGAAGTTACGACGTCTTTGGATAATTGTGGGACCAAAGACTTAAGGAACCACTCAAGTAGGAATGCTGGTGGGACTGGTACTTTGATTAGACTCTTTCGACGTCTCCACTCTCGGATATGATCAGAGATATGGTCTACTGTTGTCTGTTTGAAATTGGCTAGAAACTCTGTGCTGGAGTCGTATCTCACAGGTAACTGGAAATGGTTAAGGAAGGCCATCGCCAGTTTGCCAAAAGAAGAGTATCGTGAGCGATCAAGCTCTATGTACCATTTTGCGGCACTCCCGATAAGCGTGCATTGAAACAATCGCAACTGGACAGAGTCATCTTTCAATGAGTTAGATGAACACCAAAGATGGAAAGTAGTCACGTGATCACCTGGATCTTCGATAGGCTTGGCCTCAAACTTTGGAATGTCTGAAGGCAACTTCGTTGGCATAGGAGGCCAACGCGGATCGTGATAGATAGGATCATTTAACAACCTTGTCAAATCTGGCAAGTGTATCGTCGCCAGGAATGGTAGTTTGGGTTTTTGCTGATAGCTTGGGAAAAAGGGTCCTGGAGTTTGACTGGCACTAGGTTTCCAGGAAAAGTTTGGTTGTTGGCCTGGATTCTGGTAGAAACCATGGCCCTGACTAGCATAATGATTTTGCATCTGTGGAGACATCATTGGTTGATTCCCCATGAAGGACATAGGATGTTGGGCATTCATCGTGTTTGATGGACTTTGGGAAGGATTACCCCATGCCGGTCCTGCTGGGAGAGGCATAGAATTTTGTCCGGGGTTCCATTGAGTGTGGAAAGAATTACCCCAGAATGACATTCCAGAGGAAGGAACGGATCCTTGTCTTGAGTTCCAAGGTCCTGGTATATGTGCCCCCAACACAGGAATAGTACCCTGTGCCGGAGTAGACTGTCCAAAAATGGGAGTGCCCCCAGATGGGAAAGCAGTGGATGCGAAAGTGTTGTTACAAAACATCCCATTCCAAACAAATGGTGACGAACCTACCGACAGAGTTTCTGCAGGTGTTCCTTGACTCCCGGCTCCAAATGAACTTGTGTGTGCAGTCTGCCCAGCGGACTGCTGATGCAGACCACCAAGCGAAGGGGACAAAGGAGAGATATGACCTCCAATGTAAGGAAAAGCATTGAAAGGGACAATAATGCCCCCAAGTTGACCTTGCAGAGGAGCATTAGAGCTCCCTGCCCCCAGACCTAAAGTCTGTAAAGTGGAGTGAGTGAGTGTAGGACTTGTGCCCGAACTAGGCATATCTTATGAGAATGGAGGGCCTGTCGCACTAGGTGTGAAGGGAGGTGTGGCCACTCCAATAGATGGTATTGGTCCACTGTGTGACGTAGTTGCGACCGAGACCATGGTGGCTCTGACCGACGATGGCAAGTTAGGATATTTTTCTCCTATGGTAGCAATGGTTATGGGAATAGAAGAATTCCTAGAGGAAGTAATAACGTTTGTTTCCATAGCTATGTGAGGCACTGACAGGCATTCATAAAACAGGATTGGTACACTGACCGATGGCCAAGTATCAGTGGTTGGGGTTTCAACCGAGTCAATATTGGTGGTTGATTCCTCCGGGAGTTGTTTGGGCTCAATGGTTTGTAACCCGGTTGCTTCGAAAGACCCTTGTTGGTCTAGCTTCCGCCTCAATGGTGGCGAGGGTGGCTTCAGTATAACTGGAGGCAGGCCCTGAAGCCTTCGTGACCGACGAAGCTCGGGATCCTCCACTGTGTGAGAAGATCCAAGACACACTAAGGTATTATACACGATCAAACAGTAACACACACTAAAAAAGAATCCCCTAATAAATAAGACAAGAAAACACTAAACTAGTTGGAAGAACAGTTACAACAACCAACACTAGAGCAACTTACCGGTGCAAGTGCAACTAAAAAATGGAAGCACCCTCTGGGTATACTCTGCAAATAATGGACCGATGTCTATATTAGGTATCGTGATATACCCCTTTAGTCACCTGTGTACGTCCCTAAAAAGATTGGCAACTAGTTTTCTAGCACGCGAACAATCACCAGGCGGGTACAGTCGATAGTCGGGTAGACCACAATGAGTAGGGTATCAAGCCCGAAACCTGTCAAGTGTATCAAGAGAAAATGGTCCGGATGACAACTGAGGACCTCGAACAAATTCGAGACACATGAAGCCCCGTGGCAAATGCAAACGACAGAATCCCTCAACAAATCCTCGATATGTGTTCTCCACTATGCTTGGTCCAGCTTTGGAGGGGTTATCTCCGCTACCTTTCCTTACGCGACCTTGTGTTTATCCCCTGTGCTAGAGGGGGGTCCCAGATAACTTTCATGTAACTGGACTTCTACACTCCCTATCACAAACTCCAATGTTTGAGTTTAAGTGGCCTTGGAGAGTTTCCTCTCCAACCTAATCCAAGGCCCTAGTCCTGAACTAGTGTATGAACCCTACAAACAAAAAGTCTAATAGATTTTAAATTAGCATTTTTTTTATGGGATTTTTTATGTCACAAGGTATGAAGGTGAAACTGATTATGTGTAAGGACTCAAAGAAGAAAACTAATAAAGAAAATGCTGGAAACAAAAACTTTTATGAAATGCAAAAACCAACAACTTTTCACAAAGAAAGACTTCTTTTTTCTTTTCAATTTTTCTAAGATTTCATGCAGCAAACATAAAGGAATTTCGCTCGACTACGAGATACTTATGCGCTAAATGTACTACCAAAAACTTATGAACAAAAAGACTTCTCCCTAGCTCTTTATGCAGAAACACAATCTTCAAACAAAGAAGAAAATGGAAAAGAGATATAATTTATTTATTTATTTTTTATTTTTTTTATTTTTTTTATGTAAGTGCTAAATGAAGCAACAAAGGGAAAATGCCGACAAGCACAAAACCAAGAAAACAAAACCAAATTATGGCTTAAATCACAGATCACAAAGAATCATAGCAAAGACACACAATGGCAATCGAGAAAGCACCGATTCTTACGCTTGTCTAAAAACCATAAAACAAAATTTTTTCTTTTTATCTTTTCTATCAACTATCAACTAAGAAAAATAGGCTAAGGGTAAGAGGCCCTACCCTACTGACTGTGCAACCCTAGACTCAAACCCCTGAGAGGAACACTTCTCACCACGGAAAGGGATGACTACCCCACCTTGATTGAAAAGCAACCTGTCAAGCCCACGACTGTCACTGAAACAACACGCGTGCAAATGTGTGCTGAGCTACAACAGCGCGCAGGTACCTGTGGGATGCACTTGCACAGGCTGTGTGTATGTATAAACTCTAAGACAAAAGTAAAAATAGGCAATCCAGATCTGGAAAAGGCCTCTGGTATTGACAACCAGGGTCTCTTGAAGGCTTAGATGCTTCTTTTTAACAGAAAAGAAAAATGCCAAGGAATAAGAAAACACAATCAAGAAAACTGAGACAAGACCATGAACCAGCAAGACTCAGACAGGATCCAGAAAGCCCCCTGAGAATGTATAATTCTGACAGGGAAGAAGAGGACTACCTCTCAAGATCTCTGACTCCTACATGCTATTGAAACCTCTATAGCAAGCGTTCAAACATGGGGTATAGAAGGTTAGGGCGCGGGTTACATGTGTGCAGGCCTTCTGCAGGCCCCGTGTACCTCTGTGTGTCTCGATAATTACTGTCAAGCAACAGTCAAGGAAAAACTGGTATAAAGAACCAGGTTCCTTGCTAGCTCTGAGCTAACAGAAAACATACATGCAAAGAAACAGAAAATCCAATCCTTTAAACTACCCAAAAACCTCAACTAAATCTGCAAAAACCCTAAGGAGTATCTTCCCTAGTGGATATCTCTGCATAGAATTCGGCCTCTATCAAATATTAGGTAGTGCCTACCAGAAATTTGGTAGCACACTGTGAAATACATAGTACCCAGGGGAGTATGTAACACCCAGGAAATTTACAGTGCCCGGGAGAAAACGCAGCGCACAGGAAAAATGCAGCGCCCAGGAAAAAATGTAGCGCCCAGGAGATTTGGTAGCACCCATGTAGCTCTTCTGCAATTTTCGCAGCGCACCCGCTCTGCACATCCATGGTTGGAAATGGTGGAATAGGCGAGAATATTGGGAATATCATTGCATACATCGTAGCTACATTTATCTCTTCGACACCTGCATAATCACTTGGCACCTAGCAACTTGCATTCCATTTTAAAAAATGACTCAGGGAACATATCCCATATATCCCGGGAAACTAGAGATTGTTGTCTTTATATACACAAATTCTCGCATAGCATATTTGATGAGACAAGTTGAAAGGAATCGGGCTTGGCACTTGCACTTGGCTTTGTGTGTTGACTTGAGAATTGGGCATGTGGGTCCCCTAAAATTTTGTTAAAATCCATAAAACCCGAGAGGCCTGTAGACTTAGGCATAAAGGAGTTTGGTATATTGATAACTTGGGCCTATAGCTTGACTCTACAGATTCTATACTTAATTATATGCAATAGATTTTATTTGTAGTGCGACTTAGGCATTTTAAAGCACACACCACTATTTTTTTAGAATATGAGATTTAAAAAATATAAAAAAAAAAAAAAAAAATTATATTTGAAAATCCACCAAGCATAGACTAGGGTTTACCAATTTATTTTTTTGTATTGCAGGTCAAGAGGGAAAAGTCAAAGGATTTATGGGAAAAAGTGATCAAAATGAACTTATCAAGAAAGATTGGGGAATTTGAGGTTTGGACATTAGCAAACACTCAAAGGGATTTTGATAATTTCAACATAAACATGCTGAAGACACTCTCAAAATATATTGGAAAAATTGAGTGCTAACATTGGCTCCAACTGGGATGGAGACATCCCTGTAGGGTTTCCAAGAAACTAGTATTTGTAGTTGCCTTTAACATTAGGCTATGGAGTCATCTTCCCTGTGCAACTAATCTCTGTATACTTTCAAACCTGGCCTTTATTTACACAAGTTGACTGGTATTTCTGCTGCCAACTAGAAGAAGAGAAATGCTCGGGCAGTGAGCTTATTCCCTACCCTACACTACTCTAACCATCTCTACAATTGGTTAGGTGAATGCTGACTTCCATAACAACCATTCATGCAATTTTAAAATAGAAGAAACCTCGTCTCTATCACTGATCAACAAATGATGTTTGAAATGTAACAATAGGGATAAAAATTCATTCAAGAAACCATACTCACCCAGACATGATAAAAATATCAATTCTGCATGCTCCAAAGAATTTGAAAAGTGTAACTCTATGTACTCATTGACAAGGTCATGAAACTGAAAGCAATGCCTGATTAATTTATGAAAGGTTACCTTCATTGTTTCAAAGATACTGACAGTTTGTTTGATGTCTTCTATAGGAACACTTGTTTGAATGATAGACACATGAATCTATGGGTCGAATAACTGCTTCGTCACTTCATAACCACCTATTGGTTGATTGTTGATCATCTCTGCATATACCATGGGGATAGTCTATTTCTCATACACTTGGTTTTTATTAAGAAAGGGTTGTTCATTAGTTGGTGATGGATAAAATATTAGATTTATATGCAAATCCATTTCAACACCTCCATAGCATTTATAAGGATCATGATCATAATTATCATCTACAGGAATAGTGCTAAAAGGCTCTGAATAGATCGTGGAAAAATTCTATTTATCACCATCACTGGTATGTCCATCAAAAATAGGTTGTCCATAACAAAACTTTGACTCTTGACATTTAGAATGTCTTGTTTCATGATTCTTTCTAACAACAAAGTATTCATTACCAAAATGTTTGTCAACAACAAGATGCTCTTGGTCAATTCTTGAGACAATGACTTCCTCAGAGGCAAGGTTGTCAAAGATACCTGCTTCGAGGAACAAATCATCCATTATCTTTTCTTCATTGAGACAACAAATAAAATCTTGCTCATGTTTAAAACTGACATGATTCTGACTTTGAATCCTGTCACAAACTTGAAGGTTCTCCTCCACTTCCTCAGTATCCATGAATAATTGTGATAAAGATGTAGATTTGCTTTCCCTAAGATACAAAACAAGGTCAGAATATTGAGACATTATGTAATACACCGTGGCAGCAGTCTCAAAAGGTTCAATTTCCAGGGGTAGGCTATAATACAAGTTGTAAAACCTTCGATTAAAAATAGACAGAACTTCATTTTTTCCCCTTATCGAAGTAGTGAACTCATGTAGGTATTGATCAAATGACTTGTTCTCACCCCAACACTTTAAAAAAGTATCACATAATTCAATCCAGGAACCAATGGAGTCAGCTCCCAAACCCTTAAACCATACAACAACATCTCCTAACAAGAATTTGGAGAACAACCTCATGGTAACATCCTCATGAACTATCTCAAACTGATCAATAATTTTTTTGAAGGCCTCAACATGCCTCTTAGCTGTAACATGATCCTCTCCAGAAAACTGAGGAAAGTACTCGAAGAAATCAAGAGGATAAGGATGAAGATGATATGGTATCCTTAAAGGTTTGAACATCTTATCTCTAATTCAAGTTATAAAACTAGTGGGTTGGATAAGAGGTTTAACAGGCTGATGGAAAGGTTCAATAATAACAATAGAAGGTGATGAAACTTGAGAAGGCCTGTCAATTTCATGAGGGATTTCAATACAGAGTTCATTCTTGTGAATAGGCTGAGGTGAAGGTATCAAATCAACATCTACAACAAAGGCAGAAGGAAGGTCTTCTTCTTCCAAGGATGGATATATAAAAGAATATTGATGATCAACCGAATATACAAAACACAACATGATCCTTTTAATTTGTGAAGGGAAAAGTAAAAATGAGCTGATAAAAATAAACAATAGCTCATGAAGAAGGCTCATAAAATGATACCTTGTCATCTTACTGTCAACAGGATCCTCCCTAGTGGAGTCTTTAATTGTGGAGTCACCAGGTAGATGATTACAGTCAATTTTCTGTATCCCTCTCTTGTTTACCATCAAGAGTTGGATCTATGTCATTCTTCCCAGGGAAATCTTCAATATTCTCAAATCCATCCCCGACAACGACGCCATTTATGTTATCACTCCAAAACTGACCCTAGACTATAATCAGGTGATCTTGGTAACATCAAAAGATTATATGTGAATGTATGTGTATTTTAAAGGCTCAAATGGAAAAGACTCGAAATGATAATATCCTAACTTAGAAACAGGGCTAACATGTACCGGCAAATAAGGTCTTGACTAACTTCAACCAGTAGTTTGGGAGTAAATGTGGATAGAGGGAAGACTTGAGTGAGAGGAATGTAAAGGATACAACAAACATGAGGTCTACAAGAGCCCAAGGAAGAAAGTATCTTCAAATAAGATCTTCCTCAAATTAGAAACTAAGAAACTAAATAAATGCCATGACAATATAGTGATCAAACATCCACCATAACATTATCACAGTTATCCATGTGAATCATTCAAGACATGAACATTTAGCATTAGAAGCTTATATGATGAAATAGAAGATGATTTCTATAAGTCAAAAATTCTTAAGTACAATACACTATCAGATCACAGTCACTTCATCAAAAAAAATATTACAGTCTAGGAGCCTTGCTCAACCATCCCCCCACCTCCCCCTACGTTTGGAACATGGGTTTATAATAAAAAGGAAAGGAAGCAGTTGGAGGTGCATGATGGCCCTTCCTCACATTGGATTCTTCAACAACATCTATCCATCTAACACCTATGCTAACAGTTGTTTAACAAACTACTATAAAAAAGGAAACATGCTAGTAACAGATCCAACAATATTTAAATGACATTTCCTCCCTTGATCTTCATTGATTTGCCTCCTCTTGCATGTCAAGTGTCCTGTAGAGGTGGTAAGTTGTTATCATGCTGCCAGCTACTATCTCAACCATTCTCCACATCATCATCCACCTAAAGAGTAATGAATTCAAACTATTTGATTCTAGATGCTAATAGGTAGCGCCATTCTGGTGTATCTCTGCATAGAATTCGGCCTCTGTCAAATATTAGGTAATTCCTTGTTGGGCCCCAACAACTCCCCTTATATTTTTACAAAATTTAAAGGGCCCCTATTAGAATTTTGATAATTAAAATGAGCTACAGAATCAACCTTTTCAAATAGTTCTATGTCTTGGCTCGCTTTGAGACAAACTTAAGACATTTACTATAGTATGAAACATTCATTACAAGAGTATATGTCAAAATTTGGAAACGAACATAAAAATCTCAATTTAAACAAAAACGTTAATTTTTATTAAATGTTTACTTTCCTTTAAATTATGATTATGTGTTCATTCTTTTGCTCATTAGAAAGTTTGACTATTTTGAATAATGGGTTCAATACTTCATCAAATAATATCTTGGTTGGTTTATCATTTTCATGAAATCATTTGGTGATATTAATTATTTAAATTCTTTTTTTTATTTTTTTATTTTGCATCTTATTTCAAAATAATAATAATCAAAGAATTATCTATCATTTGCTTGATTTTGTAAAAAAATAAAATTAATATTTTTTCTCCATTAACTTGAAGCTTCTAGATCATATTTGAAAGCAAATTATAAATAATGTTTGTTTATAAGTTATAGTTAGCTTAAATTCATTTTTTATTTTTCTAGATTTTGTTTTATTCACAATTTTGAGGTTATTAATTTAGGTTTCTTTTTGTTTCGCAGGTTTCTATTATCAAATATTTGATACGGATATGATCATGGCTTGATTTTATTATCCAAATATGTTCAAGAAGATTGATCCAAAAATAATTTTTGATTGCTACAAATAATTTTATGAGCAACAACAGATAAAATTTGGAAAGGCGTCAAGATTAGATAGACGATTTTGCAGAATTGATTACAGCCAAACCGTGAAGAATTTGAAGAAACAGTTGAAAACCCAGAACCAAAATGGACCCATTTACCTTTAGTTTAGAGATTGTCCCAAAAAAATGAACGATTTGAGAGATAGATGGGTCTCTTTTAGAGGTAAATTTCAGGTGGCAGAAATTAATAGTGACACCCATACTGTTCATTCATTTTATAAATATATGAGAAAGATCAGAGCCATGGAGATCCAAGAATTGGAGAGGAGGATTTTAATCTTTTCTCGTTTTTATATTATTTCTTTTGTGAACTTTTTATTTCTTTTCAAATGGAGTAATGGATAGCTGGAAGCTTTGGGAGAATGGACGAGTATTTTTAAAGAAGAATATGGAATTCCAGGTTGCTTAATGGCTTTTGTTCTGTAAGTAAAATGGTTTTATTTTCATATAATATCTTCATATTCTTTGAATAATTTATTATGCATTTATTTAAATATCTTTAGTCTTTTTTATCAATACATGGTTAATTATTATCATTTTTGTATTAATTTTTCCAATATTTAAGAGTCTATTATCCAAAACAATTCTTCCAGGACTACAATATGGGAATCTGATTTTGAGAAAGAATATGGGAAAATAATTCATATTTGGCTTTAGACCTGTGTGATACTTATTCCATTTAATTCTTTCATTATTTTTGTATTATGAAAATGTTATTATGGTTGATTTTAGCTTTATCTTGTCATCATATGGTGTTTTCATACTGTTAAATGTTATATGATGCCCATAATTTCTTATTCCATTTTTTTTTATGTGTGATCAATCGATCATTTGATTATTATGGAATTTATTTCTAATGTTAAATGATGGATAATATCAATATCCAGAATTGAGTTTTCTTTCGTTCTTAAATATTGATTATCTTAAGATCACACGATTTTTAATTATTTGTCTTCCTGTTGTTATTAATTTACTCCAATGTCAAATACTTCTTTGAATGTATTCTGGAAGTGATAGTATTGTTCTATTATAGGTTTCCCTTAACAACAGTTCTTTAGTTAAGTTGTTAATGAAAGAAACAATGAATGTATGGTCCAGCTTTGACTATCCACATGTTCATGTTTGATTAACTTTTTTTGGCAAGATTCTTTAAATTTATAAAAAAAAAACAATAAATATTTTTACATGCTTTCTTTATCTGTTTCCTAGAAGCAATCATTTTTTACATCAATTTTCGTAAGTTTCGATTAAAACTTGCAGCTTGTAAATCATGTAAATAAATGAGACTTGTATATCTTCTGCTTAAATACAACTACTATAGTTACATTTAAACATATGTACATATATATAGTGTGTTTAGTAATTAGTTAGTTATTTCTCTCTTTTATTCATTTCTTTTAGGATTCTTAGATTGGCTAACAGAGCCATTAAACCTGTCAGAATGAGTTACACCAAACGGCTTGGATTATTTAGACAACCTCGGACCGGACTCGCTCTTCCAGTTGATAGACGGTCAATTTCTCCCGTCAACAAATGGTGCTAGAAGGAGGGCCAAGGTCGATTTAATAATTAAATGTTTCACCCCTCAGCTTTTCATAATTCCATATTTATAAATCCCTCTTATGTATCATCTTATAATGCACTAGAAGGTAGGCTAACTATTTGGAGTCAATTTCTTCAAATTCTTAATGGCTTTTGCCCAAATCACTGTGTTAGAACATGATTTTAATGTCTCACTACCATTCATTTCTAACAAGACAGCTGGTCTCTTTTCAGACCTCACCTTTGATGGTGAAGGGAACACATCTGCAGTAAACCATATTTCTAATTTTTTTTTATAAATGTTTAAGACATAAGATCACCGATTCTAATGTTACATGCAGATTGTTCGCTCTCACTTTCCGAGGTCGGGTTAAGGTTTGGTTTGAATCTTTTCGGGCAAATTCTATTCATTCTTTGTCTGATTTTGTATTTGAGTTTCTATCGGATTTTAGCAACTATGATTATGATGAATTAAGTGAAGAATTAAGTTTCTTAAGGAAAGAAAATGGTGAATCATTCAATGATTTTGCAACTAGGTTCATTCATGTTGGTATTAGATTCCGTTTGAAATAAATGTCACTTATTAATAAATGCTTTGAATATATCATTTCTCTCTCAGACAAGCAAGGTCAATTAATTTTTAACCAATCTGAATTGAGCACTAACACTCAATCTCAAGATGGTTCAAATTTTCATGTTGATCTTGAAGATTTTGAAGCACCACAATTTTTGTCGACTTCTTTCATTTTGGAAAATCATGAGCCACATAATGAAGTTGTCACATCTAATCATTCTTTTGAAATAATGTCTCCTCCTGTCRAAGAAAGAACCTTTACTTTAAAAGATGACAGTTGTCCCACTCTCATAGATTTTATAACAGTTTCTAAAGTAAAAGAGGCCAAATGTGAAGTTGATAATCATGTGGACGATAAATCTTCCCCTAATTTAGTTGAACAGATCCATGATCAATCAGTGGGAGACAAAATCATTAGGAAGACTATTAATCAAACTTTTATCTCTAGTGATTTGCTCTAAAATTTTCTCTTACATAATGAACCAAATTGTCTCTTAGAAACTGTCTCGTATTCTTTAAAAGAGAATACAATAGAGGTTGATCAGTTTATACAAGGAGAGGGGACAAAACCATATTTTGAAACGTATATACCTATCATTTCAAGAGATGCATTCCATCTCCTTAATTCTTCTACATATTATTCCTTGTACCATGATATTTTTGATCCTAATGTTGTGCGATTGCATGTTCCATATTACCTTGGAGAGAATTCAACATTATATAATCAGGTACAAAGAGATCACCGAATAGAAGATAAATAGGGAAATAATTATGCCCATGAACATGTTAATTTTTATTCTCATCAATTATCTGTGGGTAAATCAACAAATAACTTGAAAGAATCTCGAATTGCATCTTCCATTGATACATCCCAATTTGTGTTTTGAGAAGGATCTAAATTTTTTCATGATCAATTATTTGGCGTTGAAAAATATAATCGGCCAAATATTACTACTAATGATGTTTTATCGGTCGTTCCATCTAGTTCACCTCAAATAGTTAACCTTGAAATATCTAAGCTCAATGCAAAGTTTCAAGAGAATGAAACACTTACTTTCCAATCGAGAAACATGATAAGTTCTTGCCATCTTGGTACGACCTTTTTAAAAGATTTTTTCCTTGATAATCTAATATTTTATTCTCACTAGGAATATTTCTCGCATGTGAATTCTTTCAAACCATCCCATGTCAACAATTGCATGTATCATGATAGTATTGCAGAATGGCTGGAGGATTCATACAAAAATAATGTTCAAGGGAATGGTAATATCATGCTTGCCTTGTTTTTAAATGATGATGATAAAGGTGAGTATGGTATATTTTTGTCATTTTTTGATATACTACCATTCTTGTTAGTAATATTTGATTTTGTTTTCATTGCAGGATTGGAGTTACTTCGATGGCTACATTGGAAGCATGACTTCACTTAGTATTTTTTGATCTATTTAGTAGTTAGAGTAGGTTTAGGAGTAGGTTTTATTTTAGTTTTATTTCTCAGTTTTTTCTCTTTGTAATAATGCAGTTATGAACACAAGCGGGCACACCAAGAGAACCATAATATGAATGTTGTCAGGGAAGTCCACTTTAAATATTTTTCTCTTTTCTTTTCATTGAATATTCCTTTTCGAAAATGCAACATCATCATGAAAATTTTAAATGGAAGGTAAGAGATAAGAAAATTTGAACTATCAATGCAACCCTAGCCCAAGGTGCCACGAGTATGACTACACTCATCTTAATAATGATTTTTCTATTTTCTTTTAGTCTCTTCTTTATTTTTAATAATAATTCTTGGGCAAAGTAATATCTCATGGATCACTATCTTAAGAAAAGGACTTGCTCGCACATGATATTTTATATGATTTAGTTCTTCCTTTATTTTATAGTGAGATGATAGTGGATACAAAAACTCAAGTTTATCTTTGGCCAAAATTGTTTCCTGAAAAATTTTCTTTTGCTGTTTTGATTTTGTGTACTTCAGATTTTGAATCCCATTAATAAAATTTGATTTGGTTTGTTGTGTGTTTTTGTTTTCTTTGATTATTTTGAATGAGTTTTATTCTTATCTTTCTTTTTGAATCAATATATTTTTGATCAAAGAGATATTGTCGAAGGAAGCATTTATTTTAAGACTTGTGTTTTTCAAGCAAATTGAAATAGTTCAAAGAGGCCCTGATATTAAGATATAGCTCAAACAATTGATTTTTAAGTCAATTGTCACTCTCATTTTGTCCCAAAATTGTCTTTGTCAGAGTATTACACCAGAGATATGGTTTAAATCTTTGAGAAATACGATGATCTTTAAACTTTTTACGCCGTCCATATTCTTAAGGAATCACTTTTAAGTGCTTCCCCATTCTCTAGATGATTTCTTAAATGGAATCTAAAATATCTAAACCATGATAAAACTTTCAGTTTTGAATGCAAATAAATAACATGATCAACTATTCACCTGTATTGCAATTAACCTCCAGTATCACCCTGCTCTCTTTGTCATCAAGAAATCTATAATTGTATTACTATTTAAAAGTGGCATAAGAGGGTTGAAAGCACTTATGTGTGGGAAGTGTGTGTAAACCCGTCGGGGTACTGAACAGGCTCGTTGGCAGTAGGTAAATACACAGATGATACCAAGACAACTTCGTCGGGGTACTGAACAGGCCTGCTGGCAATGAAGCAATGTCGGGTCGAGAGGTAGCAGGCATATGTTTTTAAATTAACTTTTATGGAAGTATACATCATGTGGATACATATATTGGATGGGATTAAAGAATTTGAGTGGGTTAAATGACATCCTTGTCTAGGCTATGAACGCCTTCTAGCAGCAGTGGCTCTGTCAACGGTATTGAATTTATTTTATAAACATTTTGAATCTTTGATTAAGACATTATTTCAGGTCATAATCTTCTGCAAAAAAAATTCTATTGTCTTATTATAACATTGAGCTTATCCTAATACTATATGGTCTCAAAGTGAATTTATTTGAGGGAGCTCAAATCCTTTTTAAAGTCTTATTATTTTCTTCCTATGATGAAATATTACTAGATCAGATATAACTGCTTCACCCAGTAAGTCTCCATTTGTTGGGTCCCAACAACTCCCCTTATGTTTTTACAAAATTTAAAGGGCCCCTATTAGAATCTTGATAATTAAAATGAGCTACAGAATCAACCTTTTCAAATAGTTCTATGCCTTGGCTCGCTTGGAGACAAACTTAAGACATTCACTATAGTATGAAACATTCATTACAAGAGTATATGTCAAAAGTTAGAAACGAACATAAAAATCTCAATTTAAACAAAAACGTTAATTTTTATTAAATGTTTGCTTTCATTTAAATTATGATTATGTGTTCATTCTTTTGCTCATTAGCAAGTTTGACTATTTTGAATAATGGGTTCAATACTTCATCAAATAATATCTTGGTAGGTTTATCATTTTCATGAAATCATTTGGTTATATTAATTAATTAAACTCTTATTTATTTATTTATTTTGCATCTCATTTCAAAATAATAATAATCAAAGAATTATCTATCATTTGTTTGATTTTGTAAAAAACTAAAATCAATATTTTTTCTCCATTAACTTGAAGCTTCTAGATCATATTTGAAAGCAAATTATAAATAATGTTTGTTTATAAGTTATAGTTAGTTTAAATTCATTTTTTATTTTTCTAGATTTTGTTTTACTCACAGTTTTTAGGTTATTAATTTAGGTTTCTTTTTGTTTCACAGGTTTCTATTATCAAATATTTGATACGGATCTGATCATGGATCGATTGTATTATCCAAATACGTTCAAGAATATTGATCCAAAAATAATTTTTGATTGCTACAAATAATTTTATGAGCAACAACAGATAAAATTTGGAAAGGCGTCAAGATCAGACATGCGATTTTGCATAATTGATTACAGCCAAACTGTAAAGAATTTGAAGAAACGGTTGAAAACCCATAACCAAAATGGACCCATTTACCTTTTGCATAGAGAATTTCCCAAACGAATTCACGATTTGAGAGATATTTGGGTCTCTTTTAGAGGAAAATTTCAGGTGGCGGAAATTAATAGTGACGCCCAGACTGTTCATTCATTTTATAAATATATGAGAAATATCAGAGCCATGGAGATCCAAGAATTGGAGAGGAGGATTTTAATTCTTTCTCTTTTGTATATTATTGATTTTGTAAACTTTGTATTTCTTTTCAAATGGAGTAATGGATGGTTGGACGCTTTGGGAGAATGGATGAGTATTTTTAAAGAAGAATATGGAATTCTAGGTTGCTTAATGGCTTTTGTTCTATAAGTAAAATGGTTTTATTTTCATATAATATCTTCATATTATTTGAATAATTGATTATGCATTGATTTAAATAGCTTTAGTCTTTTCTATCAATACATGGTTAATTATTATCTTTTTTGTATTAATTTTTCCAATCTTTAAGAGTCTATTATCCAAAACAATTCTTCCAGGACTACAATATGGGCATGTGATTTTGAGAAGGAATATGGGAAAGTAATTCATATTTGGATTTATACCTATGTGATACTTATTCCATTAAATTCTTTCATTATTTTTGTATTATGAAAATGTTATTATGGTTGATTTTAGCTTTAGCTTGTCATCATATGGTGTTTTCATACTGTTAAATGTTATATGTTGCCCATAATTTCTTATTCCATTTTTTTTATGTGTAAATATCCTCCTCATTACGGTGACAACCTCGTATAACAAGTGCAATGTTTTTTTTTTTTTTTTTTGTGTATGTGTGTGTGTGTGCAAGGTTAACAAGTACATTCGACCCGACGTCGCCATATGACGACGAACATGACGCATGCAATGTGATGACAACATATATATCTAAGATGCACATACACCTCTGTAAGCAAATAATGACAACCGATAGACAATGATAAGACTGACTACCCATCCATCCTGCCCTACAATGGTTAGGACCTCCAAGACACATAAGCAATGCTCAAGCCCAGGTTCCCATCGATTTTAACCATTTTAAGTCTCAGGGCTAGCGACTGTTCTGAGGAACATGGAGGTGCCTACTTCCCACCCAACAACAACAGATCAAGCAATTAACTGAGTACAATCAAGTTCAACAATAATTAAAAGGACAACCATGAACTCTACGGAAGGCACCAGTCCGAAGGACTCCGACAACTACTATCCATTGTTAAGACAAGGCATTATCTATGACTCAAATGGGCATTAATTATAGACCATATACTCCATTATATTCCATTGATTTATATTCCCCATTCACCAACTCATAACAACTGATTGTACTTAGTTCAATGACATTACATTAGATATGAACAATTCAACAAATCCCAACAACTTTACCATAAAATAATAACAACATTACGCTACCTTTAAAATAACTCCGCAATTAAATTATCGTCTCAAAACATCTTATCTGTTTCCTATACCCTAAAATTTAAATAACATTACCATAACAACATCACATCTTACATTACGATGACTTGCAATTAAATTGCCAATCACGACACTTCTTGCATGCTACCAATACAATAAAATTTCCATGACTAATCATAACCACATCACCTTCTATAGTGTCTAACAATGCACTCCTAACAATCATATTACAAATAGTGACAACTCTAAGTTCAAGCATGGTTTATCAAGGTCCAAGTCCTAAATTGACATGACTCACCACCACTTGTAGCAACTTGTTAAATCAACCTAATCATATATCCAATCGAAATTTAACCAATTATTAATTAAAACATTTACTATTATCGACAACTCATTATTTTAGTGTTGATCATCGCCTACCAAGTTTATAAATTTTTGTTACCTTTATATTTATAAATCATTCCACCATAATTAAATAATCTTAGTGAAAAATTATCATCTAGCAATAAAAATACAGGCTACCTTGTCTATTCATCATTCTCATAAAATCCCTTCTAGCGCTATCATAGAATTATAATATAGATTTAAAAGAATTATAAATAAATATGGAATTATAAACAGTCTGAAAAATAGAATTATAACAAAATCCATTCCCTGTGCTATCTGACAGTCTTAAATATAAAAATGTAATGAAATATTTTCCCAGCGCTGTCTAACAGTCCCTTATCTAGTGTTGTCATTCGACATCAATCATTTAGAAACAAATATGTATAAATAGGGACAGCTGGAAACTTAAATATCGCTAGAATAATCAACCTTCAGACAACATCTTTGTACCAGCTACCAACATAAATGAAAGGGTGAAGAACAGGCAGTTGAGAACCAGTCACTGGTTATTAGGTAAGGCAAGGATAAGGCTCACGCATTTACAAAAGACAAGGATAAGTATTGAGATGATTTGGCTCGCATATCAACTCAGGTTGGCCATCCACATTCGTGTGCTAACTTAACCGAGTACAACCGTCACTTGGATCTGACAATTTGCAGACACTAGAAACTTCCTTACATTTAGGAAACCAACTACCTGAAAAACATTAAAGATAAAATCCGTCTATCCTAAGGAGACTCATAAATCATTTTCTAGTTGTTAACAAGAATTTATTACTTCAAAAATGATTTTTCCTAAGACGGTGGATTGAAGGACCTGAAAAAAAAAAAAAACAATTCACGGACATGAAAAAAAAAAATCCAACCCAACTTACTACTATGCCTCGAATGTCGATATGAACTCTACCTCTTCTGGGGAAAAATATCTATTAAGTTCACGTATTTATTTCCCATAGAAACATAATTCCCAATGTTTCTCTACTTGAATTCATATGAAAATTGTAAGTAAAACACCATTGGGAAAGTAGAAAATAGGATCAATAATTAACTGTCGCAAAACTAGTGCATTGTCCTGAGGTTAATATGTTATTCAAAGACGTCCAGAGCTAAAACGCCCAATGCCTATTACTGCCACCATGCATTGTTTAAGCAATCAACCTCTGATTTAAAAGGGAATGAGCAACAAATCGCCCTAAAGGCATGACGCACAAGGTGGGGTTTTTCGTCCAGTTCAGTAAGATAGGCAGACATCAAGGGCAACTTGCAGTGCCACAAATCTGCCTATCCAGGCTATGCTAAGGGTCCAATGGGGGTATTTTAATCAACATCCTAGATACACTTCCATGGAAAATCATGGTAGAATGGAGCATCACACAGTCATTTCCTGGTGAAGTAGTAAATAATCCAAGGCAAAAAAAAATCTAGGCAGCCATAACTGAATTCCAGGTGAGTAGAATCTGTGTGTAAGGTTTGGGTAAAGGTAAATTCAGTTTAAGACGCAGGTGGTGGCAGGGAAAAGTCTACATTTTAATCATTAAGGAACAAGGCTCACAGGGATTCGCTAAGGCGATACCCATCCACCATCAGGGCCATGCATTGCACAACAAAAACACTGTCAATGCATTGTTTTAAACAATGCAATGAACTCACACTTTGCACAGCAAAAACATAGTGAACGCACCATTTTAAACAACACAGTGAACTCAGACTAAATGTCACGATAGAAGATAACATCATAACCACCAAGGATTACTTTTTGAACCTTGCCAACTACAGAATTCAGATTATTCCAACTTATGAAACACCCGAGATAATCATCTACACTTTAGATATACCATTCTTATTTATGGTAGACGACGTACCCAGAACCCGCATTCTTTAATAAAGTTTTACCACAGTTTGCAAAATAAAGGTAAGTAAACAGTAGTGTTACTGTTGTCATTGGAACATTAACCATTCGAAACATAAGTCAGTGGATCAGTAACAATTTGTGGCATAAACAAAAATCCATCAGGCAGTGAAATACAGAGGCAGCTCGTGGTTAGAAGGGTTAAGAGCAGAAGGAAATTTTTCCATAAAAAAAAAGAATTACAGTGGGGTAAATTTGAGGTAAATTGTGTGGAAATGCAGAGGGTGTTTTCCTTCAACACAGCAAACGCAAAGGCAAAAATATCAATGCAACGCCCAAGCAACACTGAGATTGAACACAGAAAATAAAAGCAATTTTGTTGCGTGAGGAAAGACTACCTCGGAGGAAATCAACGTAGCAAGGCGCAAGACCAACCAACAGACAAGGAAAACCACAACGGTAGCCATTTTGATGATATAGTGCAATAGATGAAGTATAATTTGTTCCATTTTCATCCCTTATCGAATTATGACATCTGATTTAATATTTTTACAACAATACAAACATGATTGCCGAAGTAAATAACTATGCATTCTACTCTACTGAATACATGAGCATACCGTTGTCTTATTGCTTACTCCGACTGTCGTCCACACGATCCGTGTTGCTCCCGCTCACCGACCATGGAGACTACGCTGGTACCTCCCAGCCAATCACTAGGGGTACTCTGCTCCCCCCTTAGCCCCTCGAGCCGCAAAGGGGCCACAAACAATCCAAATGGTCCGTCTAGCTTCCCAACTCACCTCGCAAGGCCAAGCTACCACTCCTATCCAAGCTGGAAAATCCTAAATCTCCACAAGTAATCAGTCAAGTCATAATTTTGGCAGCGTAACGTTACACTAACAGTCGATCCCCCCTTCTTCCTTCTCTTCCATTTCTTTTATAGAGTTTTAGACCTTCAAAATCCCTTTTTAAGTTAAGTTTTAATGAAATCATCTAAAATTTCTCCATTGTACAAGTGTCATTCATCCCCCACTTTCCTCCAAAATTTATTTTCTTTAAATTATTAAATGACTCATTTCCCCCACCCACCTAGAGTCGCTCCTATAATTACTCCTAGGTGTTCCTAGATTCCCCTTCAAGTTTAAATACTTTCCCTAAAATGATGTTGCTAATTTAGTTCATTTTAGAAGGTTCTTAATTGCAGATTCCTTACTATGTTGACCTCGCTTTTTACCATAAGTTCCCTTATTTCCTTTATTATGTTTCCTCCAATTCTTAGTTTCCTAATTTTTATTTTTCCCTTCTTTCCCCTTTTAAATAAAGCCAAAATGACAGTTGCGCTATTTAGTCTTTTCCTTTTATTATTAATTTAATATATTTTTATACTTTCCCAAGTTAAGAATTAATTTCTTCTTTGCAATTTTTTAAATCCACTAGTTTTAATTAAATTCTTACTCTCTTCATTTACCCCAAGAATTTTATGAAGAATAAACTATTACTTAAGTGGGTTTTAGTTTAAATTTTTATTTTTATTTTTATAGGGTCTTTTTCTTAAGGTTAAACAAAATTTTACCCTAGAGAAGTTTTAGACTTAGATTTAGATTCTGAACGGGCGACATTTGATCAGGGAAGTTGGTTAAGAATTTCTTAATGTGTTAAATGTCTTAGGGCCATCTAAGTTTGTTCATTCATCAACATCAATGCGACGTACCCTTCAGGACGCACCCCATGCTCCAAGGGTTCCACTCGCTTCTTGTGTTTCTTTTGCGTGACGTGCCCTTTAGGATGCACCATGTGCTCCAAGGGTGCTACTCACTTCTTGTTTTTCTTTTGCGTGACGTGCCCTTCAGGATGCACCACGTGCTCCAAGGGTGCCACTCGCCAACTTGACTGATTGGTAGATATCAATAACCCCTGGAGTCAACACTTCACCAGGTGAACTTGTGGGATACTAAGGGCTCTAAGGAATAAGGCCCCCACCTCATTGTGCACCCTTTAGAATCATCGTGAGTGACTGTCGTAGTATTCCCTCACGGCATCGTGGATCCTCTCGAACTAGGTAATCATTAACCTGCAGTTCGAGCCACGACGAGAATGTTAGTAGGTTGTCGCAGGGCTGCTGTCCACACCTCTCCCTCAACCTCTCTGGAAATTGTGTGTGGCCCCTTTACTCCATATGTGAGTCTAGTCAGCAAGCTATCGTTAGCCTGCATCATCAACAATCATGTTAGAACATGTCCACACCATATCATCAAATCAATGAAATATCACAGTAAATAAATTAACCCAATTAGCACACTCCCTGACTCAATCCGGAGTCTAAGGGGTTCCATCGATGCCTCTGCATCCTCAAGGTCCAAAACCCTTCATACTCAATAAAACTGAGTCAATAGCACCTGTCTATGTCAAATAAGGTAAAACATCATGTCATCTATCATAACGCATCATAATCAATGACAAGAGTTTTAATATCATAATAGTCCAGATCACTTGCGATCAAGTGTCCTCAAAGAATAAGTTTTCTCAGTGCGCTAGAGCGTGATGTTACATACACCCCCTCTTGGTCTAAAATTCACCCCGAAGTTTCATAGTATAAATTTTGAAATAAATGTATCACAGTATCATAAGTCTATCTATCAAACAAAAATGGAAATTGCTGGTGCATATCATATGCGTCCTCCCAGGTCGTCGAGTGCGGAGTATAACTGTCCCACTAGACCTTGACCTGATCTACCGTTCAACGTCGTAACTGTCGAACATGATGATCTAATATGCGGACCATCTCATCTGTGAGCACTCCCTCATCCGATACCTGCAAGGAACTCATGTCAATCACATGTGTAGGATCACTAATATAATGTCTCAAAATCGATACATGAAAAACATCGTGCATACACCTCAAAGAATCAGGCAAGGCTAGTCGATAGGCCATGGGCCCCTTTCTCTCCACAATATTGAAAGGTCCTAGGAACCTAGGAGAGAGTTTACCTCCCTTTCCAAACTTTATCGAACTCTTATGTAGTTTAACCCGCAAGAAGACTCGATCGTCGACCTCATAACTACGGTCGACTCGGTGCGCATCGACATAACTCTTCTGTCCATCCTGCGCTTCTTTAATCCTTTGTCTTATTGTTTTCATTTGTTCTTCCATTTCTTGGATCACTTCTGGTCCCACCAGGACCCTATCTTCAAGTCAATCCCAACTCAAAGGCATCTGACACAGTCGCCCGTAAAGAAACTCAAAAGGCGCCATCTTAATTGTGCTCTGGTAACTTGTGTTGTAAGAAAACTCTACTAGTGGAAATAATTCTTCCCAACGCTTTTGTTGGTCCATCATGTACATGCACAACATGTCTTCCAAGGTTTGGTTCATTCGTTCTGTCTTTATGTCAGTATCTAGGTGATACACAGTACTAAAGTTAAGTTGGGTTCCCAAGACCTCTTGGAAACTCGTCCAAAATTGTCCAATAAACACCGATCCTCGATTAGATATAATCCTCTTAGGCACGCCATGCAGCCTCACAATATCACTGATGAAAACTCTAGTTATGTCAGGTGCCTAATACATCGTACGCACGGGAATAAAGTGAGCACTCTTTGTTAGAGTGTCTACTACTATGAAAATCGAGTCATGTCTCCTTGCCATCAGTGGCAATCCAACAATAAAATCCATCGAAATGACCTCCCATTTCGATTCCGGAATGGCATGTGGTTGTAGTAATCCTGTGGGATGCCTATGTTTGGCCTTTACCTTCTGACACTCTATACATCTGGCCACATAGTTGACTATGTTGGCCTTCATTCCCTTCCAGAAGAATAAGGGTTTAAGGTCTGCCCTCATCTTCGTGACTCCCGAGTGAGCCTTGTAAACTGCTCTATGAGCCTCTCTTAGGATCAACATCCTCAACTTGTCATTTGGCGGTACGTAAATATGACCTTTAAACCTCAATAACCCATCGCTATCAAAATAAAATCCCTCATATCGTGGTACCATCATTGTGTTTTGTCCAATAAATCCCTTGACCTCCTTGTACCAGTCGTCGTCACACTGTAAGCTTAGAATATTTTCACATAGATTCGTCTAAAGAGGTAACACTGAAAAGATTTGTGGCCTCCGACTCAAAGAATCCTCCACTCGGTTCACCGTTCCCTTTATGTAAGTAATCTCAAAGTCGTACTCGCTAAGCAATTCCGACCAACATCATTGTCGCGCGTTCAGGTCACTTTGCGTAAAAATGTGTTGTAGTCCATATTGATCAGTCTTTAGTTCAAATTTTCATCCAACAAGGTAGTGTCTCCAAACCTTCAAGGCATATACGATGGCTACTAACTCCAAATCGTGCGTCACGTAGTTCTCCTCATGTCGTCTCAATTTCCTCGAAATGTAAGCGATTACTCGTATGTCTTGCATCAAGACTCCACCTAAGCCTTCCTTGGATGCGTCTGTTCATACCAACTCTTAGTATCGGTGTTGTTGTTAACAACTCTTTAAGCCTCCGAAATGCTTTTGCACATTTCTCGGTCCAAACAAACTTCTTATTTTTCTTCTGCAATTCCGTGATCGGATTTTCTATCTTCGAAAATCCCTCGACAAACTGTCGATAGTATCCTGCTAAACCCATAAATCTACGCACTTCTGTGACATTCGTTGGTGTAATCCATCCCATTATAGCCTCCACCTTTGTTGGATCCACGACGATACCCTCACCGAAGATGACATGCCCTAAGTAGTGAATCCTCGATTGATAAAAAKAACATTTGGACAACTTCCCATACAATTTGTGCTCTCGTAAACACTGTAGCACCAAGCACAAGTGCTTGTCATGCTCCTCCATCGTCCAAGAATAGATCAAAATATCGTCAATGAATAATTGGATGAACTTGTCCAAGTACTCGYGGAACACCTCGTTCATCAAACTCATGAATACCCCTGGGGAGTTTGTCAGTCCAAACGGTAAAATAGTAAAATCGTAATGTCCAAATCTCGTCTTAAAGGCGGTCTTAGGGAAGTCATCTTACTTGATCCATAACTGGTGATACCCTGATCACAAATCAATATTGGAGAACACCGTCGCACCCTTCATTTGATCGAACAGATCATCAATTCTTGGTAACAGATATTGATTCTTGATCGTAGCCTTGTTTAGTTGACGGTAGTCAATGCAAAGCCTCCAAGATCCATCCTTCTTTCGTATGAAAATGATAGGTGCTCCCCACGGTGACACACTAGGATGTATCAGTCCCAGGTCCAACATCTCCTTCACTTGCATTTTCAACTCTTGCAACTCCGAGGTCGACATCTGATAAGGAATTCTTGCTATCGGTTCGGTCCCCGGTTTCAGGTCTATGGTAAACTCCAATTCTCTTTCCGGCAGCATCCCTGGTAACGCCTCCGGAAACACATCCGCAAACTCTCTCACCAATGGAAGGTGTTCTAGACCTTCCGCTACTCCCTTCTCGTTTAGCGCAAGGATCTCATAAAGTTTTCACCCCTTGCGCATACTCTTCCGTAACTGTAAGGAAGAGACGAACCTCAAGGAAACTCCTTGGTTTCACCCTACAATCACACGTCTCTGTCCTTCATCATCAACCAAGCTCAACTGTTTCGTCTTACAATTGAGTATCGCCTCATGCGATTCCAACCAATCCATATCAATCACGACGTCATAAGATCCTAAGATTGTGACGTACAAGTTGACCCTCGTGACAAACTCTCCAAGGTTAAGGGCACAGCCTGTAACCTTTCCTCCAACCTTTTGTTTAGATCCCGAAGCCATCTCCATGAAGCTAAACTCATCCTGTTCGACTGCCTTTACCTTAATCTTTTTTAGCACTGCACCAGAAATGAAACTCTCAGTAGCACCGGGATCTATCAAAACACTAAGGGTCTGGTTAGTGATGGTACCTGTCGTCTCGAGCACAGTCGATTGGTGCTCTTCCTGGCGGTTATTCACCACTGAATGAATCTGATGGGCCTTGCCCATATCTCCCACTGTAGTGGGTCTGGCTGATCTAGACGCCCTGGTCCTCTCCTCAGGACAGTCGTGCTAGTAGTGTGGCTCCCCACACATCTAACACCCCTTCTTCATCCCAGTAGTCCTGGTACCCGAAGTAGAAGATGACGGCCCACCGGCCTGAAAATCTGATCTATTCTAATGAACAGGCCTAAACTACTGCAGCTGTGGGCGACGTTGTTGCTGATGCTGTGGTCCCCGATAAGGTGTCTATGGCTGAGGCGGTGGTGGCCGGGGTGTAGTGAAAGTGGATCCCCTATGGAAGCCACGATATCCTGGCGTATGTCTCGCTGGTGTTTGATACTGTGGTGTTCCAGATGAACCCTGCCCTGCTGGTCTCAATAGAGTCTTGGTCTGACCCCCACCGATAAGCTCCTCCTCTGCTATGAGGGCCTTCTGGATGACATCGTGTAAGGTTTGAGGCATCAAAATCCTAACCTTTGCACGTAGGCTTCTATTAAGGCCGAAAACAAATTGATTGACCTTAATTTTCTCTATGTTAAGGTGTGGAGCATATCGGAGCAGCTCCATAAAACATGCCTCGTACTCGGGCACCGTATGACCCCCCTGTCGTAATGTGTTGAACTCATTGAGCTGGCGCTCAATAAATTCCTCTGAAAGGTACCTCTCTCAGAACCATTCCTCGAACAATTCCCATGACACATCTTCGATGGTCATGTTCAGCTGTGGTAGGAGCATCTTCCACCATAGAAGAGAACTCCCCTTCAGTTGAAAGACTGCCATGTGGACCTTCATGTTGGAGGTATAATCATGAAGTGCGAAGCACATCGCCATATTCTCCAACCATTCCTCGACGGCTACACCATCCGGGGCACCAAAGAAATTGGGAAATTTGACCTTCTCGAGTTCACGGTGAATGCTACCAGTAACGGCCGGTGCACGCGGTGGAACCTCAGTGGGTGTCGATGCCCTGGCCTCATCTCAGTCCAAGCAACTGATTAGTGCCTCGGACATGCACTGAAAAGATCTCATCATCCCGACCGCATCGCCAACTACTATCTACTCCTGTCCGAGAACCTACTCGCCTCCCTAGGGGTTAGACCCCTCAGGCGTGGATTCTACTGGAGGTGTCGTGCCCCCTCCCCTAGCACCCTGTCGGCTGCCTCCGCAGCATCCTCTAACCATGATTACATGCACACACACAATAAACTTGATCAACAACAGTATAATCAAATTATGTCAATGGAAGCCATAGCGATCCCAAGTCGCGGGTCGAAATCGCTCTGATACCATATGTAAAGATCCTCCTCATTATGGTGACAACCTCGTATAACAAGTGCAATTTTTTTTTTGTGTGTGTTTGTGTATGTGTGCGTGTGTGAAAGGTTAACAGGTACATTCGACCCGGCATTGTCATACGATGACAAAAATGACACATGCAATGCGATGACAACATAGAGATCTAAGACTCACATAAACCTTTGTAAGCAAAGAGTGACAACTGAAAGACAATGATAAGACTGACTACCCATACATCCTACCCTGCAATGGTTAGGACCTCCAAGACACATAAGCAATGCTCAAGCCCAGGTTCCCATCGATTTTAACCATTTAAGGTCTCAGGGCTGGCGACTATTCTGAGGAACATGGAGGTGTCTACTTCCCACCCGATGCAACAGATCAAGCAATTAACTGATTACGATCAAGTTCAACAATAATTAAAAGGATAACCATGAACTCCATGGAAGGCACTAGTTCGAAGGACTCCGACAACGACTATCCATTGTTAAGACAAGGCATTATCTATGACTCAAATGGGCATTAATTATAGACCAAATACTACATTATATTCTATTGATTTTTGTTCCCCATTCACTAAATCATAACAACTGATTGTACTTAGTTCAATGACATTACATTAGATATGAACAATCCAACAAATCCCAACAACTTTACCATAAAATATTAACAACATTATGCTACCTTTAAAATAACTCCGTAATTAAATTATCGTCTCAAAACATCTTATGTGTTTCCTATACCCTAAAATTTCAATAACATTACCATAACAACATCACATCTTACATTACGATGACTTGCAATTAAATTGCCAATCACGACACTTCTTGCATGCTACCAATACAATAAAATTTCTATGACTAATCATAACCACATCACCTTCTATAGTGTCTAACCCTGCACTCCTAACAATCATATTACAAATAGTGACAGCTCTAAGTTCAAGCATGGTTTATCAAGGTACAAGTCCTAAATTGACATGACTCACCACCACTTGTAGCAACTTGTTAAATCAACCTAATCATATATCCAATCAAAGTTTAACCAATTATTAATTAAAACATTTACTATTATCGACAACTCATTATTTTAGTGTTGATCATCGCCTACCAAGTTTATAAATTTTTGTTACCTTTATATTTATAAATCATTCCACCATAATTAAATAATCTTAGTGAAAAATTATCATCTAGCAATAAAACTATAGGCTACCTTGTCTATTCATCATTCTCATAAAATCCCTTCTAGCTCTATCATAGAATTATAATATAGATTTAAAAGAATTATAAATAAATATGGAATTATAAACAGTCTGAAAAATAGAATTATAACAAAATATGTTCCTTGTGCTGTCTGACAGTCTTAAATATAAAAATGTAATGAAATCTTTTCCCAACGTTGTCTAACAGTCCCTTATCGAACGCTGTCGATCGACATTAATCATTTAGAAACAAATATGTATAAACAAGGAAAGCTGTCAACTTAAATATCGCTAGAATAATCAACCTTTGGACAGGATCTCTGTACCAGCTACCAACATAAATGAAAGGGCGAAGAACAGGCGATTGAGAACCAGTCATTGGTTATTAGGTAAGGCAAGGACAAGGCTCATGTATTTACAAAAGACAAGGATAAGTATTGAGATGAGTTGTCTCGCAGATCAACTCAGGTTGGCCATCCACAATCGTATGCTAACTTAACCGAGTACAACCGTCACTTGGATCTGACAATTTGCAGACATTAGCAACTTCCTTACATTTAGGAAACCAACTACCTGAAAAACATTAAAGATAAAATCCGTCTATCCTAAGGAGACTCGTAAATAATTTTCTAGTTGTTAACAAGAATTTATTACTTCAAAAATGATTTTTCCTAAGACGGTGGATTGAAGGACCTGAAAAAAAAAAAAACAACAATTCACGGACATGAAAAAAATAAAATCTAACCATTCAACTTACTACTATGCCTCGAATGTCGATATGAACTCTACCTTTTCTGGAGAAAAATATCTATTAAGTTCACGTATTTATTTCCCATAAAAACAGGATTCCCAATGTTTCTCTACTTGAAGTCATATGAAAATTGTAAGTAAAACACCATTGGGGAAGTAGAAAATAGGATCAACAATTAACTGTCGCAGAACTGGTGCGCTGTCCTGAGGTTAATATGTTATTCAAAGACGTCCAGAGCTAAAACGCCCAACACCTGTTACTGCCACCATCCAATTTTTAAGCAATCAACCTCTGATTTAAAAGGGAAAGAGCAATAAATTGCCCTAAAGGCAAGATGCACAAGGCGGGGTTTTTCATCCAGTTCAGTAAGACAGGCAGACATCAAGGGAAACTTGCAGTGCCACAAATCCGCCTTTCCAGGATACGCTAAGGGCCCAAAGGGGGTCTTTTAATCAACATCCCAGCTACGCTTCCATGGAAAATCGTGGTATAATGGAGAATCACACAGTCATTTCCTGGTGAAGTAGTAAATAATCCAAGGAAAAAAAAAATCTAGGCGGCCGTAACCGAATTCCAGGTGAGTAGAATCTGTGTGTAAGGTTTGGGTAAAGGTAAATTCAGTTTAAGACGCAGCTGGTGACAGGGAAAAGTATACATTGTAATCATTAAGGAACAAGGCTCACAGCGAGTCGCTAAGGTGATACCCAACCACCGTCAGGGCCACGCATTGCACAACAAAAACATTGTCAATGCACCGTTTTAAACAACGCAGTGAACTCACGCATTGCACAGCAAAAACACAGTCAACGCACCATTTTAAACAACACAGTGAACTCAGAATAAATGTCACGATAGAAGATAACATCATAACCACCAAGGATTACTTTTTGAACCTTGCCAACTACAGAATTCAGATTATTCCAACTTATGAAACACCCGAGATAATCAACTATAGTTTAGATATACCATTCTTATTTATGGCAGACGGTGTACCTAGAACCCACATTCTTTAATAAAGTTTTACCATAGTTTTCAAAATAAAGGTAAGTAAACAGTAGTGTTACCACTGTCATTGGAACATTAACCATTCACAGCATAAGTCAGTGGATCGGTAACAATTTGTGGCATAAACAAAAATCCATCGGGCAGTGAAATATAGAGGCAGCTCGTGGTTGGAAGGGTTAAGAGAACAAGGAAATTTTTCCATAAAAAAAAAAATAAGGGTTAAGAGGCAAAAATATCAATGCAAAGCCCAAGCAACACCGATATTGAACATAGAAAATAAAATCAGTTTTGCTACGTGAAGAAAGACTACCTTGGAGGAAATCAACGTAGCAAGGCGCAAGACCAAACAACAGACAAGGACAACCACAGCGGTATCCGTTTTAATGCTACAGTGCAATAGATGAAGTACAATTTATTCCAGTTTCATCCCTTATTGAATTACGACATCTGATTTAATATTTTTACAACAATACAAGCATGATTTCCGAAGTAAATAACTATGCATTCTACTCTACTGAATACATGAGAATATCGTTGCCTTATCACTTACTCTGAGTGTCATCTACACACTACGTACCGCTCCCGCTCACCGACCGTCGATACCACACCAGTACCTCCCAGCTAATCACTAGGGGTACTCTGCTTCCCCCTTAGCCCCCCGAGCCGAAAAGGGGCCACACACAATCTAGATGGGTTGTCTATCTTCCCAGCTTTCCTCGCAAGGCCGAGCTACCACTCCTATCCAAGCTAGAAAATCCCAATTCTCCACAAGTAATCAGTCAAGTCACAATTCCGGCAACGTAACATTACGCTAACAGTTGATCCCCCCTTCTTCCTTCTCTTCCCTTTCTTTTATAGAGTTTTAGACCTTCAAACTTTCCCTAAATCCCTTTTTAATTTAAGTTTTAATGAAATCATCTAAAATTTCTCCATTGTACAAGTGTCATTCATCCCGCACTTTCCTCCAAAATTTATTTTCTTTAAATTATTAAATGACTCATTTCCCCCACCCACCTAGAGTTGCTCCTATAATTACTCCTAGGAGTTCCTAGATTCCCCTTCAAGTTTAAATACTTTCCCTAAAATGACGTTGCTAATTTAGTTCATTTTAGAAGGTTCTTAATTGCAGATTCCTTACTATGTTGACCTCATTTTTTACCATAAGTTCCCTTATTTCCTTTATTATGTTTCCTCCAATTCTTAGTTTCCTAATTTTTATTTTTCTCTTCTTTCCCCTTTTAAATAAATCCAAAATGGCAGTTGTGCTATTTAGTATTTTCCTTTTATTATTAATTTAATATCTTTTATACTTTCCCAAGTTAAGAATTAATTTCTTCTTTGCAATTTTTTAAATCCACTAGTTTTAATTAAATTCTTACTCTCTTCATTTATCCTAAGAATTTTATGAAGACTAAACTATTACTTAAGTGGGTTTTAGTTTAAATTTTTATTTTTATTTTTTTAGGGTCTTTTTCTTAAGGTTAAACAAAATTTTACCCTAGAGAAGTTTTAGACTTAGATTTAGATTCTGAACAGGCGACATTTAATCAGGGAAGTTGGTTAAGAATTTCTTAATGTGTTAAATGTATTAGGGCCATCTAAGTTTGTTCATTCATCAACATCAATGTGATGTGCCCTTTAGGACGCACCCCATCCTCCAAGGGTGCCACTCGCTTCTTGTGTTTCTTTTGTGCAATGTGCCCTTCAGGATGGACCACGTGCTCCAAGGGTGCCACTCGCTTCTTGTGTTTCTTTTTCACGACGTGCCCTTTAGGATGTACCACGTGCTCCAAGGGTGCCACTCGCCAACTTGAATGATTGGTAGACATCAATAACCCCTGGAGTCAACACTTCGCCATGTGAACTTGTGGGAGACTAAGGGCTCTAAGGAATAAGGACACCGCCTTATTGCGCACCCTTTAGAATCATCGTGAGCGATTGTCGCATTCTACCCTCATGACATCGTGGATCCTCTCAAACTAGGTAATCATTAACCTACAGTTCAAGCCACGGCGGGAGTGCTAGTAGGCTGTGGCAGGGCTGTTGTCCACACCTCTCCCTCAACCTCTCTGGAAATCGTGTGTGGCCCCTTTACTCCATATGTGAGTCTGGTCGGCAAGCTATCCTCAACATGCATCATCAACAATCGTGTTAGAACATGTCCACACCATATCATCAAATCAATGAAATATCACAGTAAATAAATTAACCCAATTAGCACACTGCCTGACTCAATTCGGAGTCCAAGGGGTTCCATCGATGCCTCTACATCCTCAAGGTCCAAAACCCTGCACACTCAATATAATTGTATCAATAGCACCTATCTATGTCAAAGCAGTAAAACATCATGTCATCTATCATAACGCATCATAATAAGGGACAAGAGTTTTAATATCATAATAGTCCAGATCACTTGCGAGCAAGTGTCCTCAAAGAATAAGTTTTCTCAGTGCGCCAGAGCGGGATGTTACATTATGTGTGATCAGTCGATCATTTGATTATTATGGAATTTATTTTTAATGTTAAATGATGGATAATATCAATACCCATAATTGAGTTTTCTTTCATTCTTAAATATTGATTATCTTAAGATCACATGATTTTTAATTAGTTGTATTAATTTACTCCAATGTCAAATACTTCTTTGAATGTATTCTGGAAGTGCTAGTATTGTTCTGTTATAGGTTTCCCTTAACAACAGTACAGGCAGGAGCTCATACAACACAGAAAGATAAATACCAGTTTCATTGATTAGCGACAGGTTATTATGTGTGTTATTTAGTTAAGTTGTTAATGAAAGAAACAATGAATGTATGGTCCAGCTTTGACTATCCACATGTTCATGTTTCATTAAATTTTTTTGTCAAGATTCTTTAAATTTATAAAAGAAAAACAATAAATATTTTTATGTGCTTTCTTTATCTGTTTCCTAGAAGCAATCATTTTTTACATTGATTTTCATAAGTTTTGATTAAAACTTGCAGCTTGTAAATCTTGTAAATAAACGAGACTTGTATATCTTCTGCTTAAATACAACTACTATAGTTACATTTGAACATATGTACATATATATAGTGTGTTTTGTAATTAGTTAGTTATTTCTCTCTTTTATTCATTTCTTTTAGGATTCTTAGATTGGCTAACAGAGCCATTAAACCTGTCAGAACGAGTTACACCAAACGTCTTGGGTTATTTAGAAAACTCCGGACCGGACTCGCTCTTCCAATTGACAGACGGTCAATTTCACCCATCAACACATGGCGCTAGAAGGAGGGTCGAGGTCGACTTAATAATTAAATGTTTCACCCCTCAGCTTTTCATAATTCCATATTTATATATCCTTCTTATGTATCATCTTATAATGCACTACAAGGAAAGATAACTATTTGGAGTCAATTTCTTCAAATTCTTAATGGCTTCTGCCCAAATCACTGTGTCAGAACATGCTTTTAATGTCTCACTACCAGTTATTTCCAACAAGACAGCTGATCTCTTTTCATACCTCACCTTTGATGGTGAAGGGAACACATCTGTAGTAGACCATATTTCTAATTTTTTTATAAATGTTTAAGACATAAGATCACCGATTCTATTGTTACATGCAGATTGTTCACTCTCACTTTCCGAGGTCGGGTTAAGGTTTGGTTTGAATCTTTTCAGGCTAATTCTATTCATTCTTTGTCTGAGTTTGTATTTGAGTTTCTATCAGATTTTAGCAACTATGATTATGATGAATTAAGTGAAGAATTAAGTTGCTTAAGGAAAGCAAATGGTGAATCATTCAATGATTTTGCAATTAGGTTCATTCATGTTGGTATTAGATTCCCTTTGAAATAAATTTCACTTATTAATGAATGTTTTGAATATCTCGTTTCTCTCTCAGACAAGGAAGATCAATTAATTTTTAACCAATCTGAATTGAGCACTAACACTCAATCTCAAGATGGTTCAAATTTTCATGTTGATCTTGAATATTTTGAAGCACCAAAATTTTTGTTGACTTCTTTCATTTTGGAAAATCATGAGCCACATAATGCAATTGTCACATATAATCATTCTTTTCAAATAATGTCTCCTCCTATCGAAGAAATAACCTTTACTTTAAAAGATGAAAACTGTCCCACTCTCATATATTTTATAACAGTTTCTAAAGTAAAAGAGGCCAAATGTGAAGTTGATAATCATGTGGAGGATAAATCTTCCCCTAATTTAGTTGAACAGATCCATGATTAGTCAGTGGGAGACAAAATCATTAGGCAGACTATTAATCAACCTTTTATCTCTAGTGATTTTCTCTCAAATTTTCTCTTACATAATGAACCAAATTGTCTCTTAGAAACTGTCTCATATTCTTTAAAAGAGAATACAACAGAGGTTGATCATATTATACAAGGAGAGGGGACAAAACCATATTTCGAAACATATATACCTATCATTTCAAGAGATGCATTCCTTCTCCTTAATTCTTCTACATATTATTCCTTGTACCCTGATATTTTTGATCCTAATGTTGTGCGATTGCATGTTCCATATTACCTTGGAGAGAATTCAACATTATATAATCAGGTACAAAGAGATCACCGAATAGAAGATAAAGAGGGAAATAATTATTCCCATGAACATATTAATTTTTATTCTCATCAATTATCTGTGGGTAAATCAACAAATGACTTGAAAGAATCTCGAATTGCATCTTCCATTGATACATCCCAATTTGTGTTTCGAGAAGGATCTAAATTTTTTCATGATTAATTATTTGGGGTTGAAAAATATAATCAGCCAAATATTACTACTAATGATGTTTTATCGGTCGTTCCATCTAGTTCACCTCAAATAGTTAACCTTAAAATATTTAAGCTCAATGCAAAGTTTCAAGAGAATGAAACACTTACTTTCCGATCGAGAAACATGATAAGTTATTTCCATCTTGGTCTAACCTTTTTAAAAGATTCTTTCCTTGACAATCTAATATTTTATTCTCACTAGGAATATTTCTCGCATGTGAATTCTTTCAAACCATCCCATGTCAACAATTGCATGTATCATGATAGTATTGCAGAATGGATGGAGGATTCATACAAAAGGAATGTTCAAGGGAATGGTAAGATCATGCTTGCCTTGTTTTTAAATGATGATGATAAAGGTGAGTATGATATATTTTTGTCATTTTTTGATATACTACCATTCTTGTTAGTAATATTTTATTTTGTTTTCATTGCAGGATTGTAGTTACTTCGATGGCTACATTGGAAGCATGACTTCACTTAGTATTTTTTTTATCTATTTAATAGTTAGAGTAGTTTTTCTTTTAGTTTTATTTCTCATTTTTTTCTCTTTGTAATAATGCAGCCATGAACACAAGCGGGCACACCAAGAGAACCATAATATGAATGTTGTCAGGGAAGTCCACTTTAAATCTTTTTCTCTCTGCTTTTCATTGAATATTCCTTTTCGAAAATGCAGCATCATCATGCAAATTTTAAATGGAAGGTAAGAGATAAGTAAATTTGAACTATCAATGCAACCCTGACCCAAGGTGCCATGAGTATGACTACACTCATCTTAATAAGGATTTTTCAATTTTCTTTTAGTCTCTTTTTTATCTTTAATAATAATGCTTTGGAAAAGTAATATCTTATGCATCACTATATTAAGAAAAGGACTTGCTCGCACATGATATTTTATATGATTTAGTTCTTCCTTTATTTTACAGTGACATGATAGTATATACAAAAACTCAAGTTTATCTTTGGCCAAAATTTTTTCTTGAAAAGTTTTCTTTTGCTCTTTTGATTTTGTGTACTTCTGATTTTGAATCCCATTAATAAAATTTGATTTTTTTTGTTGTGTGTTTTTTTTTTCTTTGATTATTTTGAATGAGTTTTCTTCTTATCTTTCTTTTTGAATCAATATATTTCTGATCAAAGGGATATTGTCGAAGGAAGCATTTATTTTAAGACTTGTGTTTTTCAAGCAAATTGAAATAGTTCAAAGAGGTCCTGATATTAAGATATAGCTCAAACAATTGATTTTTAAGTCAATTGTCACTCTCATTTTGTCCTCAAATTGTCTTTGTCAGAGTATTACACCAGAGATATGGTTTAAATATTTGAGAATTACGATGATCTTTAAACTTTTTACGCCGTTCATATTCTTAAGGAATCACTTTTAAGTGCTTCCCCATTCTCTAGATGATTTCTTAAATGGAATCTAAAATCTCTAAACCATGATAAAACTTCTAGTTTTGAATGAAAATAAATAACATGATCAACTATTCACCTGTATTGCAATTAACCTCCAGTATCACCCCACTCTCTTTGTCATAAAGAAATCTATAATTGTATTACTATTTAAAAGTGGCATAAGAGGGTTGAAAGCACTTATGTGTGGGAAGTGTGTGTAAACTCGTCGGGGTATTGAACAGGCTCATTGGCAGTAGGTAAATACACACATGATACCAAGACAACTTCGTTGGGGTACTGAACAGGCCTTCTGGCAATGAAGCAATGTCGGGTTGAGAGGTAGCAGGTATATGTTTTTAAATTAACTTTTATGGAAGTATACATCATGTGGATAGAACTATTGGATGGGATTAAAGCATTTGAGTGGGTTAAATGACATCCCTGTCGAGGCTATGAACGCCTACTGGAAGTAGTGGCTCTATCAACGGTATTGAAGTTCTTTTATAAACATCGTGACTCTTTGATTAAGACATTATTTCAGGTCATAATCTTCTGCAAAAAAAATTCTATTGTTTGATTATAACATTGAGCTTATCCTAATACTATATGGTCTCAAAGTGAATTTATTTCAGGGAGTTTAAATCCTTTTTCAAGTCTTATTATTTTCTTCCTAAGATGAAATATTACCAAATCAGAGATAACTTCTTCACCCAGTAAGTCGCCATTTGTTGGGCCCCAACAACTCCTCTTATATTTTTACAAAATTTAAAGAGCCCCTATTAGAATCTTGATAATTAAAATGAGCTACAGAATCAACCTTTTCAAATAGTTCTATGCCTTGGCTCGCTTTGAGACAAACTTAAGACATTCACTATAGTATGAAACATTCATTACAAGAGTATATGTCAAAAGTTAGAAACGAACATAAAAATCTCAATTTAAACAAAAACGTCAATTTTTATTAAATGTTTACTTTCGTTTAAATTATGATTATGTGTTCATTCTTTTGCTCATTAGAAAGTTTGACTATTTTGAATAATGGGTTCAATACTTCATAAAATAATATCTTGGTTGGTTTATCATTTTCATGAAATCATTTGGTGATATTAATTAATTAAATTCTTTTTTATTTTATTTTTCATCTCATTTCAAAATAATAATAATCAAAGAATTATCTATCTTTTGTTTGATTTTGTAAAAAACTAAAATTAATATTTTTTCTCCATTAACTTGAAGCTTATATATCATATTTGAAAGAAAATTATAAATAATGTTTGTTTATAAGTTATAGTTAGTTTAAATTCATTTTTTATTTTTCTTGATTTTGTTTTATTCACAATTTTTAGGTTATTAATTTATGTTTTATTTTTGTTTCAAAGGTTTCTATTATCAAATATTTGATACGGATCTGATCATGGCTTGATTTTATTATCCAAATACATTTAAGAATATTGATCCAAAAATAATTTTTGATTGCTACAAATAATTTTATGAGCAACAACAGATAAAATTTGGAAAGGCGTCAAGATCAGATAGATGATTTTACAGAATTGATTACACCCAAACTGTGAAGAATTTGAAGAAACGGTTGAAAACCCAGAACCAAAATTGACCCATTTACCTTTTGCATAGATATTTTCCCAAACAAATGCACGATTTGAGAGATGTTTGGGTCTATTTTAGAGGCAAACTTCAGGTGGCAGAAATTAATAGTGACGCCCAGACTGTTCATTCATTTTATAAATATATGAGAAAGATCAGAACCATGGAGATCCAAGAATTGGAGAGGAGGATTTTAATCCTTTCTCTTTTTTATATTATTGCTTTTGTAAACTTTTTATTTCTTTTCAAATGGAGTAATGGATGGTTGGAATCTTTGGGAGAATGGATGAGTATTTTTAAAGAAGAATATGGAATTCCAGGTTGCTTAATGGCTTTTGTTCTGTATGTAAAATGGTTTTATTTTCATATAATATCTTCATATTCTTTGAATAGTTGATTATGCATTGATTTAAATATCTTTGGTATTTTTTATCAATACATGGTTAATTATTATCATTTTTGTATTGATTTTTCCAATCTTTAAAAGTCTATTATCCAAAACAATTCTTCCAGGACTACAATATGGGCATGTGATTTTGAGAAGGAATATGGGAAAGTAATTCATTTTTGGCTTTAGACCTCTGTGATACTTATTCCATTTAATTCTTTCATTATTTTTGTATTATGAAAATGTTATTATGGTTGGTTTTAGCTTTAACTTGTCATCATATGGTGTTTTCATATTGTTAAATGTTATATGCTGCCCATAATTTCTTATTCCATTTTTTTTTATGTGTGATCAATCGATCATTTGATTATTATGGAATTTATTTCTCATCTTAAATGATGGATAATATCAATACCCAGAATTGAGTTTTCTTTCGTTCTTAAATATTGATTATCTTAAGATCACACGATTTTTAATTAGTTGTCTTCCTGTTGTTATTAATTTACTCTAATGTCAAATACTTCTTTGAATGTATTTTGGAAGTGCTAGTATTGTTCTGTTATAGGTTTCCCTTAACAATAGTACAAGCAGGAGCTCATACAACACAGAAAGATAAATACCAATTTCGTTGATTAGCAACAGGTTATTATGTGTGTTATTTAGTTAAGTTGTTAATGATAGAAACAATGAATGTATCGTCTAGCTTTGACTATCCACATGTTCATGTTTCATTAACTTTTTTTGTCAAGATTCTTTAAATTTATAAAAGAAAAACAATAAATATTTTTATGTTCTTTCTTTATCTATTTCCTAGAAGCAATCATTTTTTACATCAATTTTTGTAAGTTTCGATTAAAACTTGCAGCTTGTAAATCATGTAAATAAATGAGACTTGTGTATATTCTGCTTAAATACAACTACTATAGTTACATTTGAACATATGTACATATATATAGTGTGTTTAGTAATTATTTAGTTATTTCTCTCTTTTATTCATTTCTTTTAGGATTCTTAGATTGGATAACGGAGCCATTAAACCCGTCAGAACGAGTTACACCAAACGGCTTGGGTTATTTAGACAACCTCGACCGGACTCGCTCTTCCAGTTGACAAATTTTTAAGTGTGCCCATCAACACGCCTACTAGAAATTCGATAACACACTGTGAAATACACAGCGCCCATGGGGAGTAGGTAGCACCTAGGAAATTTACAGTGCCAAGGAGAAAACGTAGGGCCCAGGAAAAACGCAGTGCCCAGGAAAAAATGTAGTACCCAGGAGATTTGGCAGTGCCCATGTAGCTCTTCTACAAGTTCCGCAACACACCCCCTCTGCACATCCATGCCTAGAAATGGTGGAATATGAGAGAATATTGGGAACATCATTGCATACATCGTAGCTACAATATCGCTTTTCGACACCTGCATAATCACTTGGCACCTGGAAACTTGCATTCCATTTTAAAAGATGTCTCAGGGAACATATCCCATATGTCTAGGGAAATTAGAGACTGTTGTCTTTATATACATAAATGCTCGCATAGCATATTTGATGAGACAAGTGGAAAGGAATTGGGCTTGGCACTTGCACTTGGCTTTGTGTGTTGACTTGGGAATTGGGCATGTGGGTCCCCTAAAATTTTGTTAAAATCCATAAAAGGCATAAGGGAGTTTGGTATATTGATAACTTGGGCCTATAGCTTGACTCTAGAGATTCTAGACTTAAGTATATGTAATAGATTTTATTTGTAGTGTGACTTAGGAATTTTAAAATACACACCACTCATTTTTGATAATATGAGATTCGAAAAAAAAAAATTATATTTGAAAATCCACCAAGCATAGACTAGGGTTTACCAATTTTTTTTTTTTTTATTGCAAGTCAAGAGGGAAAATTCAAAGGATTTATGGGAAAAAGTGATCAAAAGGAACTTGTCAAGATAGATTAGGGACTTTAAGGTTTGGACATTAGCAAACACTCAAAGGGATTTTTATAATTTCAACATAAACATGCTGAAGACACTTTCAAAATATATTGGAAAAATTGAGTGCTAACAGGTTTCATACTTGTTATCTTTCTCATTTTGGTCCACTTGACTGTCGACTGTACCCGCCTGGTGACTGTTTACGAGTTGGCAAATTAGTTTCCTTAATTCTAGGTACTTACACAGGTGACTGCAGGGTTATACTGCGGTACCTAGGGAAAATGTCAGGTCAAACTTTGCAAAGTATACCCGAAGGGTGCTTCCATGTTCGAGTTGCAATTGCACTGGTAAGTTGCTCTAGTGTTGGCTAGCATAACTGTTCTTCCAACTAGATAGTGGTTTTCTTGGTTTATATTGTAGGAAATTTTCTATAGTGTTTGGTTTTAAATGTTAGTTAAATCCTTATTGTGTCGTTGATATTTTCACAAAGTGGAAGATTAAGAGCTTCATCGATTGTGAATGCTTCAGGGCCTATCTCCAGTTTCTTTAGATCCACCACCACCACCATTACGAAGAAGACTTGACTAGCAAGGTTCATATGAAGTAACTGGGCCATAAGAAACTATGATCGAGCATGCTACGAGAGGATATTAATCGAATTCAGAGGAACCTACTATTTTTTACTTTGGAGAAAAATATCTCGGGCCAGACAACCCTCCGATCACTAACTTGTTCGAACCAATTTTGGTACAAGTTGTCCCTCCAAGGGTAACACCTTATGAGCATCAGATACCCTTACAAGTAGCTATGGAAGAACATGATGCTACTTGATTCTGGAGTCCTAACACTCCCTTAACAGTTGTCACCACAAGGGGTATTCTGCCTCCTAACCCACCTTCTTCGGTCCAGACCATAGTGGTCTCGACCCCCTCTACCTCAAGCAGTGGTTCAATACCATCAGTGGCAACGACCACTTCTTTGTTTACATAGAGTGCGACGGGCCCTCCATTTTCATATTGGATGCTAGGATTTGATATGAACTTCGTCCTTACCTACTACACCCTATAGACCATGGTTCCTGATGAAGGGAGATCAAATGCTCCCTTGAAAGGGTCCATTGGGGGCACCGCAGTCTCCTATAACATTATCCCTTATAGTGGAGGTCATATACCTCCTCTATCCCCCTCGTACGAGGGTGCTTTCCAGACACCCTTCAAGTCAAACATGAACTACAGTTTGTTTGGAGAATGAAGTCTAGGACCTGCTTATTACACCACGATGGTGGGATCCATGTCGTTCTCTTTGTTCGAAGCATTTGGTAATAACACTTTTTCTTTAGCTGTCATCTTGGTTGGGGGAAACCCTGTTTTTGGAAAATAGAATCCTGTGCAGGGTACTATTACTACACAGGGGGAAAGTATAAGAGTTTTCTCCTCATAAGTACTTTGGAATCCTTGGCAGGGATCTGTTCCCTCATAAGGGATGTCAATCAGGGGAAGCCCCTTCCATGGTGAATGGAAACCCGAGCAAGGCTCAGTACCTATGTCCATTGGATCGGCTGGGGACAACCCCTTACAGAATATTTGGAACACAACACAAGGAGAAATCCCCTCTCAACCCTCATCGTCCAATTATGGGAATCAGCCAATGATATCCCAGCAAATGAATTTTTTTCATGCTGGTCAAGGCCATGGTATTTACCAGAACCCTGGCCAACAACCCAAATTTTCCTGGACACCTGGTGCCATTCAAACTCCAGGCCCCCTTTTTCTTGTACATAGTACCCAACCCAAACTACCATTTTTGGCAATGTTACACTTGCTAGACTTGTCAAGGTTGCTTAATGACCCAATTTTTCATGATCCATGTTTCCCCTGCATGCTGACTAAGTTTCCCTCAGATATTCTGAAATTCAAAGGAAAGCCTAGTGAAGATATGGGTGATCACATGAAACCCTTCCACTTATGGTGCTCATCAAAATTGTTGCAAGATGGCTCCATACAATTGTGCCTATTTCAACACACTCTTATCGGGGGTGCCACGAAATGGTACATCGAGCTCGACCGCTCAATATGTTCTTACTTCAGTGATTTGGCGATGGTTTTTCTGAACCATTTCCTATTACTCGTGAGATATGATGCCAACAATGATTTTCTAACCAAATTTGAGTAGACTAAAGATGATCATATCTTGGATCACATTCGAGAATGGCGACGTCAAAAGAGCTTGATCAAGGTACAGGTCCCACTGACTTCCTTGCTGGAGTAGTTCCTGATGTATTTGGTACTACAATTTACCCAAGTACATTGCAAGATCGAGAGTGTTTTCAGAGGAGGAGGCGATAATGAGAGTGAAACAGCTCAAACTGATATACTCTCAGTCTATCTTACTCTATGAGATTTTTCAATATGCACCATGGTCCATCCTAGACAAAGCTAGAAAAAATTATGAACCACATGCCGATGGTATAGTTGGTTCAACACAAGGAAATTCCATTGATCAATTGTCAAATTAATTGCAAAAATGTTTGATACAGTAGACAACGACCAGCTAGACCTCCGGTTCGACTGCTCCCCCTACCCAAACATTGGACATACACAGTGTGCAGTCAACGAACTCGAAGTCCAACCAACAAACTGAAGGAAAGAAAAAACAACAAAACAAGAAGGGTAAAGGGGATAAGAAACCTAACAACAATGTTGGCAGGGGAAAAATAGAGAAGAGAAAGTTGAAGTATCTTTGTAACCTTTGCATGGAGGACCATACGACTCACTTGTGCCCTCGACTTGCGAAGGCCCAAAATTTATTGGTGCAGTAGAAACCTGTTGTTCTAACAAACCCATTTCCACATGGGAAAAATATGACTCAAGCCTCTTTGAGCACGCATGGGGGCAGTCAGGGACCCACCGTGTCTTCTATTAATTCCTCATCCATGAACGTTTACATGATGAAAGGTAATGCTTACATAGTGAGTAGGACAGATGATTACAGAATGCTAGAATCTGTCGAAAAGGGTAAAGAAGCCACAAAACCACCTGTTCCTCTCTAGATTGATAGGAAAATGGGAGAAACAATGAAACACATCTCGAAAGGGGCATTCATAAAAGCTTCTCATAATCCAAATGCGAGGGCCACCCATAACTACTCTGTGGTGGAGGAATTTTCACAAACCCCTTGCATGATGTCCGCTTTGGAGGTCCTCCAGAGATACCCTTCACAAAGAAAGTCTCTATTATAATCCTTGTGATATGTAGATACATGTAATCCAGGAACAATCATTTTCAATACGACCAACTTGAAACCTCATCTCCCTTATCACGTTTCATTTTAGATAGTAGTGACTTAACCCACCAAATATTTTACTTGGAATATCTTTCAAATAGTGGTTGATGAGGGTTCCTCAACCTGTGTGACATCATTGGCATGTTGGAAGGCCATCAACCAACCCATTTTGTCTATTTCTGTTAATATTATAGTATCTTCAGGAGGTATGAACCTCTATTATGACCTATGACGAGACTAGAATCCTCCAGAAGGAAGCAAGAATTGAAGGAAACCCTCGACAAGTTGTCGGCTGAAGAAATTGAATTTATTGATGCCCAGAAGGACAAGTTGGCCCTATTTAGACTAGCCAGGTCGGCCCCAGTTAGACTGTCCAGTCCACTATAAATATAGGGTGCCAGTTTCATTATTTGTCATCTCAGCAGTTGTAGTGAGAGCAATATCTACGTAGGCAGTTGCAGGCAGCAGCAGTTTGGTGCACAGGTTTTCTGGGAGAGATGGAAAGTGGTGCGCTAGCTTCTGGGTGTGATCATATGTTCAGTTTAGTTTCTATTCTTTTGCTTGGTGCATTTAACCTCTCTTGGCTATTGATTGCAGCCAAAATTCTCTTCTCGGTCAAGGTCAAGGTGCTCGGAGGGTGGCTTAAGGCCTGTGGTTGGGTGACAAGGGTATTGTCAATGGTTAAACGAGCAAAATCCTCTATATTCTAACAGGTTATGGGCCCACACCCCTTCAGTCAGCCTAAAATTATAGAAGGAAACATAACCGCTAGGTATTGAGCTCATTGAGGAACTACCGCTAGGGTTACTAGTAGGAGCAAATTCCAAAGAACTGCAGCTAGTGTTACTAGCAGTAGCAGTTGCAGAAATCCTAATTCTTAGATCCGACACCTTGTGATGGAGAATATTGCTCAATGAGAAGATATCCAGATACGCCCTAACTCAGTGCACCTATTGACTTTCTCAGAAGAGAGAAAAGACACAGTTGAAGTTTTGGATCAAGGCATGACTAGTTATCAGTCAACCGAAGACATGTGCAAAACAATCAGTCTCTTACATTACTCAGCACTTACCGGAACAATTAAAGAAAATATGTGGATAATCGATAGTGGAGCTTCCAAGCACATGATAGGAGATCAAGCTAGACTCTCAGATCTAAATGAGAGAAAGACATCATACAAAGTGGAGCTTGGAGACAAAAGCACCTACCCCGTCGAAGGATTTGGACAAGCCTCCATCAAACTGGAATCAGGTAATCATGTTCACTTAAGCAATGTTCTATATGTACCTGGTTTAGAAAATAATCTTGTATCAATATTATGTTTAGAAGACAAAGGAAATAGAATAGCCTTCATAGATGAAAAGGTGTTATCATGGCATAAAGATTCCAACATAGAGGATGCTAGGGTTATTGGAATACGTGAAGGGAATCTATATAGACTACTAGAATGAAATGAAGAAGCCCTAGTACATGATGAAGTCAACCCTAATGAGCTTTGGCATAGAAGGTATGCTCATATCAATTATCAAGCATTACCTTTCCTCAGAAAGATGGTTGAAG
>ML803332.1:64739-90178 GCA_009831015.1 Picea engelmannii | reverse complement strand
TATGCTCATATCAATTATCAAGCATTACCTTTCCTCAGAAAGATGGTTGAAGGGATACCAGAATTGAAGTCTACACATGAAGGAATTTGCAAGGGATGTGCCCTTGGGAAGAACATTAAGAAACCTTTCCCAAGCAGCAACAATAGATCTAAAGAAACCTTAGATCTAATACACTCAGATGTTTGTGTTCCAATGCCAGTCAAATATTTAGGAGGAGCTCTCTACTACTTAACATTCATAGATGACTATTCAAGGAAGACGTGGTTGTACCTACTAAAGTCAAAAGATGAAGTATTCAACAAGTTCCAAGAATTCAAGGCAGAAATAGAGAACCTTACGAACAAAAAGATCAAGACATTAAGAACAGATAATGGAGGAGAATACACCTCAAAGGAGTTCATTGCATTCTACAAATCAGTAGGGATTAGGAGGGATCTAACTATTCCTCATAATCCTCAACAAAAGGGTGTAGCAGAAAGAAAGAACAGGTCCATCGAAGAAACAGTAAAAGCCCTATTAAACGATCAAGATCTATCCATGTTTCTATGGGGAGAAGCAGCAATGACGGCCATATACGTGCAGAAGAGAATCCCTCATCGCATATTGAAGGACATGACACCAGAAGAAGCATTCTCAGGTAAGAAACCTAATGTAGAAAACTTAAGAATATTTGGATGTCAAGTTTATTCTCATATTCCCAAAGATAAAAGAAATAAACTGGAACCCTTAGGAAAGAAGGGGATATTTGTGGGATATATTGATTCATCCAAAGCCTACAGAATATATATTTCAGATCAACACAAGATAGAAGTAAGCATAGACGTAATATTCAATGAAAGAATGGCCTTCAAAAAATCTATTGAAGAAACTATAGAAGAAGAAGAAATTGAAGAACTAAATGAAGAAAACACAGAAGGTGAAAATAACGAAAATGATCAACCTGATCATCCTATGGAGATATGTGAGAACGNTGATCCAGATAATATACCAAAGAACAAGAAACGACCAACTTGGCTTGAAGCCACCTTACAAGATGCATAAAGAATCAAGGTTCCATAAGGAACATCCAAGAAGACTAAAAGACCGAAAAGATTCTCAAGTTATGCAGCATACATGACAAAGCTTCTAGAAGAAGAACCTACTACATTTGAAGAAGAAGTTAAAAAGGGACAACAGAAAGAAGCTATGGCGGAAGAGCATCAGTCCATTATGAAAAATGAAGTATGGGAAATTCTTTCTAGACCTAAAAAGAAATCAGTTGTAACCTCAAAATGGGTATACAAGATAAACCATGCAGTAGACGGAAGCGTGAATATATATAAGGGAAGATTCATGGCTAGAGGGTTCTCCCAGAAGGAGGGAGAAGACTATGATGAAAACTTTTCTACGGTGGCAAGGTATACCTCCATCAAAGCTATCATATCTCTTGCTGCTTCCATGGGATGGAATCTACACAAGATGGATGTAAAGACATCCTTTCTCAATGGATCTATTGAAGAAGAAGTATATATTGAACAACCTCAAGGATTCGAGGTCCATTCCAGAGACACTCATGTTTGCAGACTAAAGAAATCTCTATATGGACTCAAGCAAGCTCCAGGGGCTTGGTATGCCAGGATGGACAGTTATCTAACCAGACTTGTTTTTTCCAAGAGTCATGCAGATCCAAACCTTTACTACAAAGTCGTGAACAATGCACCTATAATTCTATTGTTATATGTTGATGATCTATTTATAATAGGTGAAGAATCACTAATCATTCAGTGTAAGAAGGATTTAGCCTCTGAATTTGATATGAAAGATCTAGGTCTCGTGCACTATTACCTGGGACTAGAAGTATGGCAGAAGCATGGTGAAGTATTCCTTGGACAAGGAAAATATGCAATAAAGATCCTTCAGAAGTTTGGAATGATGGACTGTAAGTCCATGGACACTTCTATGAATGCGGATATAAGAAAAGTGAAAGTCCCAGATTCCAATCCAATAGATCCATCTCTATATCGGTAGCTAATTGGATCATTGATGTACTTGGTAAATACTCGACCAGATATTTTCTTTATTGTAATTAAATTAAGTTAGTTCCAGGTGGAACCGAGACAAGAGCATTGGATAGCTGTAAAGCATATCTTAAGATATATTCATGGGACAATAAACTATGGCTTAATATAGACCACATCCAGTGATATTCAACTTCATGGATTCACAGACTCTGATTGGGTAGGAAGTGCAGAAGACAGAAAGAGTACTTCAAGTATGTGTTTTAGCTTGGTCTCCGCTATGATATCTTGGAGAAGTAGGAAGAAGAAGTTTGTCGCACTTAGTACAGCAGAAGCAGAATATATGGAAACATGTGAAACATGCACAGAAGCAGTATGGCTAAGGAAGCTAATATCCGATTTATTTGATCAAACTCTAGAATCGACCACAATATACTGTGATAATCAGAGTTGTATAAGATTATCCGAGCATCCAGTGTTTCATGAAAGGTCGAAGCACATTGAGATCAAATACTACTTTATCTGAGATAAAGTCCAGGAAGGAGAGGTAAAGCTTGATTATATCCCCACTGATGAGCAGACAACAGATATCCTGACAAAGCCTCTTTCCAGAATCAAGTTTGCATATTTCCAAGAGAAGATGGGGATTGTGGAAATAACTCCCTTAGCTGAAAGGGAAGACTCTCCAGGATAGAGAAGGTACGCAAAAATGTTTATTTATGTGATTAAAATAACTCTCCAATTAGGAGGGAGAATTGAAAATGTTATTTATTTTTGTAAGAGTCCAGATTGGACATATGCTTTCCTGTTCGGAATGTGGATTGAGATTTCTGATGGACAGTGGCTTCCCATTGTAGTTAACATGGGAGCTAGACTGATTGTTGATGTATCATAGACAATGACTTCCCATTTTGGGGAGTGTTCTAGGACAATCATTCTTCTTGGAAGTCACTCTGAGTAGTGGTCAAGTAGAATGGTCCACCTCATCGGGAAGTCATTCTTTCGAAGTTCATAGTTGTGAGCAGTTTCGAAGAATCGTCTATTTTGGAGGTTGATGCAGGATAGACATTCCTCGAGGGCAGACTCATTCTTTCCAGGATACACTTTGTTTAGTGTCGGAGGAATGACCTAGGGTGGGGAATGGTACGGACAGTTACTCCTTGAGGGCAGACTCATTCTCTCCAGGCTACACCTTGTTTGGTGTCGGAGGAATGGCCTAGGGTGGGGAGTAGTCTAGGCTCAACAATCAGGGACAGTTATTCCTCGAGGGCAGACTCATTCTCTCCAGGTTACACTTTGTTTAGTGTCGGAAGAATGGCCCAAAGTGGGGAATAGTCCAGGACAGTCATTCCTTAGGGCAGACTCATTCCCTCTAGGTCACACTTTGTTTAGTGTCAGAGGAATGGCGCAGGGTAAGGAATGGTCCATACATTTCTCGAGGGCAGACTCATTCTTTCCAGGTTACACTTTGTTTAGTGTCGGAAGAATGGCCCAGGGTGGGAAATGGTCCAGGTTTAGAAATCAGAAACAATCCTTCTTTCTTGGTTGAGAAGAATGGGGCAGATAGCCCAGTGTTGATACTCTATACTGAGGGAAAACCTTCTTTCATATCTCACAGATGTGAGTGAAAGATTGGCGCAAATGATACAGTTTTTATCATAACATTGTTTCTATGCAGGATGTTAGTTGTTATGAAAGACATTTTGTGATTGTGTTTCACAAAGTCTGAGTAGTTGTGTACTACTGGAATAGACACAGGTATGTTCTATAACTTGATATTGTACCAGTTGTCATAGGATATTATCCAATCAGATAATAATGACAGGTGCTCATGGTGCTACCAGTTGAATGGTCTGTTGTGATCAAGACCATACCTCCCTAGCTAGGAGGGAGTGTTAATATTATAGTAGCTTCGGGAGGTATGAACCTATATTATGACCTATGACGAGACTAGAATCCTTCGGAAGGAAGCAATAATTGAAGGAAACCCTAGACAAGTTGTCGACTGAACAAATTGAATTTATTGATGCCTAGAAGGACAAGTTGGCCCCATTTAGACTAGCCAGTCCACTATAAATATAGGGTGCCAGTTTCATTATTTTTCATCTCAATAGTTGCAGTGAGAGAAATATCTGCACAGGCAGTTGCAGGCAGCAACAGTTTGGTGTGTAGGTTTTCTAGGAGAGATGGAAAGTGGTGCGCTAGCTTCTGGGTGGGATCATCTGTTCAGTTTAGCTTCTATTCTTTTGCTTGGTGCATTTAGCCTCTCTTGGCTATTGATTGCAGCCATAATTCTCTTCTCGGTCAAGGTCAAGGTGCTCGGAGGGTGGCTTAAGTCCTGTGGTTGGGTGACGAGGGTATCGTCAATGGTTAAACGAGCACAATCCTCTATATTCTAACACTTTCACCTACTCTACTTACTTCTTTCGACGATCATTCTTTCAAACCACATGGAATCATCCCTTCTTTCCCTATGAGGTTAGGAGGGAAGACCATGTGCATATAAGTTGAAGTGGTTGATGTGCCTATCGACTACAAACTTCTGTTAGGAAGGAGTTGGACATATGAAATGCATGCAGTGGTTGCCACCATTTTTCAGGTCTTGTTATTTCCACACGAGGGCCAAATCGTAACCATTGAACAATTGTCTTTCTCCTGGCCTGACTCTTCATCGGGGGCATCCACGGTCTCGATGATTGATAACCCTCAACCCAAATTAGTCAATGTAGTGGTTGTTTTGTGCCCACCATTGATGGGTACCTTCAATTAACCTCCTCCTTCTAGTGATTCCAAGCTTATATCGGCTTCCCCCGACCAACCTAGAGTTGAAATCTTTCAAGTGTCGTCGTTCTGAATGACTTACTTTCACAATATATGGACTCTTCCTTCCCCATTGACCATGATGGAAGGGATAGGAAATTATAGCATGGCCATGCTCTTGTCTGTGACAAAATTTTCATACAGTATTATCCAGCAAGCTCGACCGACCCCGATCTAACTCCCACATAGGAGTTAGATCCATTTAGTGAGCCTATTTGGGCTCAAGGTTCCCTCGCCACTATAGATTCTTTAGAATTTCTCTTTCCCTTTGATTACACGATTATAGAGGCATTGGCTGGTTCAGACAGACCCTGGGATGATTTCCATCACAGATCTTATTTCCTCCAAGAGTTAAGAAGAATACAGGAAGGTGAATTCATGTTGACTATGACTGGAGATAGGTCTTGTCCTATTAATCTTTTGTCTATGCACATAGTTTACGCCGAAGGTAATATGGAAAGTATCACTGAAACAATTTGTATAGATATCTCTAGAACCCCTGGCATCGTGGAGAATGTTTTTCATCGGAGTGGACTACTCCCTTGAGGAGATTCAAATCTATACAGACTTATTTAAGGAATTCCACAACATTTTTTCCTAGTCTTATGAGGAAATTCCAGACGTCGATCCAAGAATTGTCGAACATGAGATAATGGCTTATCCTGACACCAAGCCGGTCCAACAGAGGCTTCATCCAGTGAATCCTCGGAAAGAAACAACTATTAAGGATGAAGTAGAGAAACTGCTTAAATCTGATTTCATTTACCCCATATAGTTGACGCAATGGGTGTCAAATCCCATTCTGGTTAACAAAACACAAGGTACGATTCATGTGTGCATGGACTTCCATGACTTAAATAAGGCCTTTCCAAAGGATAATTTTCCCACCCCATTCATTGATCAGATTGTCGATGAATGTGTAGGTTTTGAGGTATTTTTATTCATGGATGTTTTTTCGGGATATAACCAGATTCAGATCAAACCCAAAGACCAGCATAAAACAACTTTTATCTATCTGTGGGGAACATTTTCTTATTGTAAGATGCCTTTTGGCCTGAAGAATGTTGGAGCCACTTTTCAGGGGGCCATGTATTTTTCTTTCCATGAAGTTAGACATATATTTGAGGCTTATCTTGATGATCTAGCATCATGCTCTCTCACAAGAGATGTGATCATCAAACACTCCCCCGACTAATATTTGAACGATGTCGCTACTGTCAAATTCACTTGAATCATAACAAATGCAGTTTCTGCATGATGTCGGGTCCTTTTTTAGGTTTCATATTTTCTACAATAGGGATCATGGTCGATCCTCTGAAGATTGAGGTGATAGTTCAGTTGCCTCCCCCGTGCACAGTCCTCCAACTTCAAATCTTATAGGGGAAAGAGAATTTTATACGATGTTTTATCGCAAACTATGTTGATATCACTAAAGGGTTCATGCGTTTATTGAAAAAGGGAGTCCCTTTCTATTGGGATGAAGCCTCCCAATGCTCTTTTGAAGTGTTGAAATGTGCCCTCATGTCTGCCCCTCTGCTCCAACCTCCCAATTATAATAAATATTTATTATTGTACTTGGCCGCCGTAGAGTCTACCATTGGAATGGTCTTGGTTCAAGAGGATGATATGCTCAAAGAAAACATGGTTTATTACATGATCTGAGGTCTATTTGGTCCAAAACTCAACTATTCCCATGTCGAGAATCTTGCATTGGTAGTAGTGCATGAAGCCCAACGTTTCTGTCACTATATTATTCTTCGCAAGACCACCATCATTGTTGTTGTGAATCCATTTTGATATGTGTTTACATGATGCATAATTGGCGGAAATATTAGTAGATGGATTGCAATCCTCCAGGAATTTGACTTGGATTTTGTGTCCGCGAAATACAAAAAATTATTGGTCTTTGCGGAACTTATTTTGAAACTTGTGGTCGAATCAGGTGATGTTACACCTAAAGAATCGCCTATTAAAGGAGATATTTTTTTTATCGCATCTTTGAACCTATTGTATGTAGATATACTAGTATATCTCTAGACTTTGAAGTGCCCTGCTTCTGCTTCTCACAGTGAGCGTCGATGAATTCTCGATCAAGAACAAAACTATCTCATACTCGATGACACCTTGTATCGTCTAGGTGTAGATTTGATTCTTCGCCTATGCCTTATACAAGAGGAAGTAGAACTCATTCTTAATGACTGCCACACTGGAGCATGTCGTGGTAATTTGTCTGGGTTTGAAACAACCCAAAATATTCTATGATTCAGTTAATTTTTTCCTACGTTAATCAAGGATTTCTTGGAGTCGATCAAGAGGTGCCACTTGTGTTAGCTCATCTCTCAGAAGATGAGGGAACATCCTACTCCTATGTTTTCCATCATTTTTGTTGGTCCTTTCACTAGGTGGGGGATTGATTTTACTACATGCCACCCGACTTCAGCTAGGGGGCATCATTATATCATCATAGCAGTAGACTACTTCGGAAAGTGGGTCAAGGTTATGCCAACATTTAACAATGATGGGGAAACAACAACTCTCTTCATTTTTAACCAGATAGTAGCAAGGTTTGGGATCCTGAAGGAGATTGTCACTAACCATGTCATTCACTTCCAGAACAAAATGATGTCCGAGTTAACATCAAGTCTTGGGTTGAGGCAAGAGAATTCATCACCCTACTACCCACAAGTGAATGGTCAAGTGGAAGTTGTGAATAAGTCCCTCAAGACCATTTTGTAGCAAATGATCAATTCTGCCAAGTCAAATTGGAATTTGATTTTGTACTCGACGTTATGGGCCTACCGAACGTCTGTAAAGAATACCACCAGTTTCTCACCTTTTCAAATCATTTACAGGATGGAAGAAGTCTTTCCTATAGAGTGCTAGATCCCCTCTTTAAATTTGGTGGTAGAGTTATTTCCAGACATTTCACCGCTTGAGGAACGTATATTATATATCAAGTAGCTCGATGAGAAATGCAGTGACCCTTGGACAATGAGGCTCACAAGAAATGAGTCAAGTGTCAATATGATCATTCTGTTTGTCCTTGAATTTTCTTTGAAGGAGACCTTGTCCTAGTCTACGACCAAGATAAGGATCCCCTAGGGGCAGGCAAGTTTAAACCCATGTGGTTCAGACCTTTCATTGTGAAAGAGGTCTTAAATAAGGGTGATTATCGTCTAGTTTAATTTGAGGTAAATTCTTTGGTGGAGCCTAGAAATGGGATCTACCTCAAGAAGTATTACTTGTAGGTTGGTCGCTTGGGTGACTTCTTGTACATATGTATAGTTCTTATACAACGTTTTGTTTTTTTGTTTTATCGACGCACTGTTATTTATGTCATATTTTTCACTGTGGCAGATGTCAAGTGAATTAAAGGTGTTCTTTGGGTTCACAGACAACACTAGATGACACACTCGGAGGTTTGCTTCTACAACTTGGGTGATTTTTACGCGTTAAGGCCAATTTATGTCTTCTTGAGTTATCTGTCTAGGTGATGCCACAAACAATGTCGTCAAGTACAATGCAGTGATAGAGTTGCTTCATGATGCCTTTTTTCATGGCATTTCTCACCTCCAGGTTTACTTAGATCCTCAGTTGGTTGTGTCCCAGTTAAATGGAGTTTACTGCATTTATGATCCTACTTTACACCGACGTTTCCTTAGGGTATGTATCTTAGAATGTTACATTGATTACATTATGTATATCCATGTTCCTAGGAGGTTAAATCAAATGACAGATACTCTATCTAATCAAGTATTAGATTATCATGTTGCACACACATAAAAATAAGCACACACATACACATGTACATACATTTGTAAAAAATGTGATCCATAAGACATAAAAGATGTAAATATATATATCTAAAAAGTGTGTCAGAGTACATAGGTGGGCACGAACGCCTCAAAAATAATAATATGGTATAGATCACGGGGCTTATGCCCTAAAAAACATATAAAATTTCCCTCGACATATAATGATTCCATCCTATCTATGCTTGAGGCATGTTTTCCCTACCACAGTGAAGGACGATGTTTTCCAAATGCCGAAAAATTTGAATGCAAGTCCATGGCACCCCAACTACATGAGGTTGCATGGATGGTGGGAGATCCTCGATATTGGCCATGGGAACTACACGAGTGAGCGTGGTGAGGTTCTTCTCCACCCATCTCAAAACTCTCTTGGCCTCTTCAGTTGGAGGTCCCCTTGCGGTTTCTAGTCCGCTGGCTCCAACTGGTGATGCCTCTGGTCGAGGACGTTGCCTAGTCCTCGATAAGTTTGTCACATGCACTGGTCCCACATATGTACATAACAGATACATAGTTGTCAATACTCTGATACATATAAAAAATGATATATATAAAATAAATTAAAAATTAAATAACTTTAAAATAAACATACCTATCTCTCGCTGCTCCTCTCCAGTAGGTACGGAAATGTCTGGATATCTAGAAAAGTTTCTTCTAGCATAGGGGTAGTCCTCTATCACTAGAATCTTTTGCACCCATCATTCAAAGAATTTTCCATCGAATTCATCTATGGTCCTTCCTCCCCTGTGTCGTGGAAGAAATGTTTCCCATATACATACCACTGGGAAGGAGGCCACATGCCTCCATACTGTCTCTCTCAGACTTAGACTGGGTACCTTCTTGAAGAATAATGACAACAAAATGGTACCGAACATGAAGTTCTTGTTTCTACGCTCATGACAATATGTAATCTGCCTCTTCATGCAAGTGAGCATGGTCGTGCTCCAGTCAAAAATACATGCATCTAGGCATTGCATGGCACAATACATGTGCACCCGGGAAGCCTGGTGGATGGTCGTGGATCTAGTGATCCGCCCAATGAGAAGTAGGATCAACTTCTGTGACAAGTTGGTGATATTGTTGATGGGCACTTGAGAACCTACTTTATCTGTGCCAACCTCATAGTGCATCCCGATGTAGTCAATGATGTTGAAGGGACGAGGGGGAAATGTCAGTAGGTTGAATGGTTCCCCTCTTATTGAGAGGCCAGTTAATAAATATATATCCTCAGTCGTCGAGGTCAACGACTTCCCCTCAATCATAAACGCCTATGCTTCTGGGTGCCAGTAATCCACTAGGCCGTTCAGTAGCCTGGGTTGTGCCCTCATAAGAGGACACTGGAAGAACCCACAACCCACATTTTTTTAATGCAGAAATGGAAGCAGGTTCCTCATCCACCAAGATATCGATCTCCTATTGTTCCCTCTCCCTCCAATGGACATACATTTTGTTCCATGACAGTTCAAAGGCGAGTTAGGTCTTGCATCTTTATTTTCCCCATGATTTTTAGGGTGTATGCAGTTTGTTTTGGACACAATCACATATGTACGTGGGAGAAATATTTTTTTCCTGTGGAAATACGTAGGTTGTCCTTGGACAACCTGCATACACATAGGGCCCCTTTTTCAGGAGGGGGTGCCCCCCAAAAAAACAAAAATAATGCACAAATGAAGAATGGAAATGAAAGAAGGATGAGTTTATACTTACTTGGTCTGAGAAAAAGTTCTTTTCATCCTCTGAATCTCCTAGAATCAACTTCTTTAGCAAAGGGTTTTTTTTTTACCTTCTGGTTAATTTTCAAATTGCAATGGTGAAAATGAGTTGTCAGCTTCTATTTATAGACTTTTTTAGCCCTTTTTTCCACTTTTTTTGATCCTTTTTGTCATTTTTTCAAGCTTAGGAATCATTTGATTTGGATCTTGAGTTTCTTATTGGATGTTACGATGCACCTTTCCTTTTGGTTTGGTAACATTTTTGGGAGATGGGTCAATTTTAAAGGTCCTTTGGTAAAAGTCATTTTTTCCAACTTTTTGCATATAAGTTAGGATTCCACCTCCACTTTATGCATCTTGTTGTATTTTTCTCTTTTCCATATGATCGATCCCACCGAAGTGTGACACGTAACCATCATTTTTTCTTTATAAGTGTCATGATTTGGTGGTAGATCCTACCTTTACATGGATGCCCTAGATAGATCCTTGTTGCATTTTGGTGTCCATGTTGTCTATAATGAGTTTAGGCTTGGGAGTCCTTGTTAGTCCTATCATGATTATGATATTGAGCCTCATTAGTCTGATACACCATCACTCTTGGCCTCACCCTAGGGACTCACAAAATAAGCATGCTTTGTTGTCTTTCAAGCTCGGTTTAAAATCCAAAAGTAACATCCGATGAGACTACATTTATGCTTTTCAATCTTATCATATTAATTGAGAAAAGTAACCTCTTGGAGTCTTCTTTAAGCCCTTTTTAGACTCTTTAAACATGAAAATATTGTCGAGCGATCTTGTTTCCCTTCATGCTAGCCAAACTAAAACTTGAAGGCACGTCTGCTCGATGGTAGTTTACCCCTTTTTCGGTCTGGATGGTCAATTGTACAAACAAAGGTATACTATAGTAACTTTGGTTTGATAGAACAATATTCTCATGTATAAGTTTAACCCTTTTTCAGGCTTGAGGGACTAAATTTACGAAAAAAGAACTTTCTCCTTGGTTTTGATTTATCACCTTTTCTGGGCCTTGGATATTACTTATGAAAAAGGAACCCCCACGTAGTCCATAGTTAATATCTTTTTAGACTCCCTTAAATTGAAAAGATCGTCGAGTGACCTTGTTCCTTCACACTTGTTAAATTTGTCCATAAGAACATCTACTCACATGTGTTTACCCATTTTTCCAGCCTGTGGATTATGGAGGAAAAGGTACACCTCGGGAGATTCGTCTTGTTGGGAGAGTTCTCTTCAGTAAATTCTATATTTTTTCAGGCTAAGGAGACTAAATTCATAAAAAGGTTGTGAGTCCATAGTTAAGCTCTTTTTAGACTTCTTAAAATTGAAAATATTGTCGAGTGATCTTGTCTTTGTCACACTCGTTAAAATGGTTTTGAATGGACATATTTTCGGTGCTAGTTTACACCATTTTCAAACCGACTAGACTATTTTCAAAAAAGGTACCCCAAGAGGAGTCTTCTTTTAATTTTTTTCAGAATATCTAAATGTGAAAAAACTACTGAGCTTACCTTCTTTGGGCTCATTAAAAATTGCATTGAAGGGGGTTTCATTATGTCTTGCTAATCACATTTTCATGTCTTTATCTTTGGCTTAATGTCAGCTCCATGTTTCTCTTCGTTGAACCTTTGAAGCATGCCTTATACACAAGCCTTGTAGAACTTTGCCTCTACGACCTGACACCTTGACCCATGGAGGAATTTGCCTGAGTGTCCTTTTCCTGCACATGTCTCCTTGCTCTGAGAATTGTTGTGTTCCTTGTGATTCGAACTAGTATGATTTCAACACTCATTACTACTTACTACTTTGTAACATAACATTATTTTATTCTTTTTCAATCTCTTTAAAAAATTGAAAAAGAATAAAAATAAAAAGAACCCTAAAAGAGGGGACGAGAAATACATATTCTTTTTTGGCAGCACAATGAGTTACCCTTGGATAGAGAACATCCTTCAGTTTTTTCTTCAAGATTTGGAATCTAATATGACCTTAGGAAGTTGTTCTCACTACATAGAGTTGTGTCCTCCTCTGTTTGGTTACTCTTCCAAACACATGGAGATTTTTCATTTCCTTCTGCATCGTGAACTTATGTCAATGTCATGCTTCCTGAATTTGATCATTTTTCGTGCTATTGTCCAAGGGAAGTTTCACCCAACCTGAGTCAACCTTTCTGCAGTTTGTCTCTTGACCTCATTCCCGACCATCCCAAAATTCCAATCAAGTCCTTGCATGAATTCAATGAATTTCTTTGCCTGATCATCGAGATCCTCTTGTCTTTTCCCGATGAGTCATCAAATACCTATGGATAGTGAATTCATACACTCCCATTGTACTCCTACCCGAGTTTTGAAGATATTGAAATTGTTTCTCGAGCTATGAAGACCTCATCTCCAACCATTAGGTGTTGTTGGCTTCTTGAATATGGATACTATACTTGTATATATTTTATTTTGAGATGTAGATATTCTATGTATTTATTGCAGATACACTTTATATAGTTATATGACATGGATATGTAGTGTGTTTGATTGGCATCCATGAATTATTTCATCTTGATCATGGGTATGCCCACCTCGGAGAGACAATTTTTATTTTTGTAGATGGCACCTCCCGAACTCTAGTCCCCGGCTCACTCATTTTTTACATTGGTGAATATTCTGCAATATATTTCAGCCATCATATGCTCTTCTGACCTCACACATTAGGGGGCATATGTTATAACCCTAAATTTCTCTACACATGCATACCCGGTATTTGTCCCTCTTACTTGCATTTTTTTCCAAGCCATCACTGAGTTGCTCTTCTAAAAAACCCATTTTTTGAAGATGTACGTGCCCTGCACCAATACTTCCTATGTACATACAGTTGATGAACCACTACAGTCTGTGTACATATGGATGTTGCACCACTACAACCTGCTTATACTTGCAAAAGTTCCAAAAAATAAAAAGTTGCAAGGAATTCGTTGAGATTATGGGCTATTGGGTAGTTTCCCAACTACTCCACCGCCTATAGCCCATCACCCAACCAAATAACCATCCTTTTTTTTTATATAAAAGGAGGTGTTGGGGGATCATTCCACATATATACATAAGAACAATGAAACTTTGCCAGTTTCACATCCCCTTCTTGCCCCAAGTAATTGCATCCCTTTTGTGAGAATTGCCTCAGAATTCCCCAATTTCCCTTCCTTCATCAAAAACCCATTTTACTTCCCAAGAAGAAGGTTGAGAGGAGAATCGATAGGGAGGTTCACTTCGACCTTTATGAAGAGGAGCCCAGACCAGCTTCGTGGAGCAGTTGTTGGATTTGGTTGTAAGTGATCATTCTAATATCAATAAAAAAAGTAATTTTCTTGTCCCAAGTCATGGCGTGTTGAATGTTTCTAATGAGTTATGTTTTAATATTCTAACGCCTAACCCTAGTTTGTGTATGAATTGCATTCTTGTAGCATTCTATTTTTATTTCTTTGAATGCAGGCCAGCCTTGGGAGGAGGCGTGCAGGGAACAAAGCTTTGAAGCATGAGAGGATCATCATCAGACATGGAGTAGAGGTACAGTTATCCGATCCTTCTCATTTTTCTTTTCTTGTATAATTTTGGGGTATGTTTTGGGTTTAAACGGTTATCGATCTACCTACATTGTAAACCCTGGTGTAGCCATAGGGGGGGTTTTCCCACGAGCAATCAATACCATAGAATATTCCATAAGATATCATCAATGGAGTGTATTAACCATATGCCTCTACCAACATGCCAATGATGTGCCACAAACAAGTGTCATATCACTCATGATATGCCTCCACCATGAACCAGGTGCCATAAACATGCATCTTAATTAATCAAGTGTCTCAACTATATCATCCCATATATCATGTACCAAATTATATGCTTAAACAAGTAATACCAATGGTGTATTTTAGCCAAGTACTATCATCCACATACATATACCATCTATGAGTGCATCAATCAATGCACTAATCATGTATCACCACATGTACCAAACAAGTGCATCAACCATGCACCAATACCACAACAAGATGTGTCCTCCTGCATGTGTGTCATATCTACCATATGACATGTGCCAATCATACTGCTAGTAGGTGCCTCTAACAATGTACCAAATGTGTACCAAACATGAATCAACTAGAAATAAGGATATGACTCATCAATGATGTACAACCTGACCATCTCATCAACTCATCAACTTCATGTCTCAATATGTATTCCATCCATATGCCAAATGTATGCACCAAGATATCCAAAAAATATTCTTCCAATAATACATCATAAGATATATCAATGAAACTCAAATATGTACCAACCCTATACCCCAATAGATCAGCCTCAACCTCCATTCACTACAAAAAATACTAAGCATCCAATATATACTAGAAGTGTGCCTCAGTAGATCAATGACATCTCTAACTAGCATCATCATGATATTTCTCATAACCAAAGTGCCATAACTTCATTGTCACAACTATCATTGTTCTTCAACAAAAAAATGTCTCAATCCACACTCCAGGGTTAGTACCATGCATCCAAGATATCCTTTCAATACTCAACCATGTCACCACCATACATACATCAATTACGTATGCCAACATGTAATCATGAAAACATACAACAAACAATGTCATACCCTGGAAGACAGAGTTATACCATCATACCATGCTACAATTTATATGCATAGCCTTTTTCCCAAGGCGTTACCACAAATACACGGCCTTCTACATAGACAACTCACATATGTACATGACCTATTCATAGGTTAGCTTGCATATGTATGATATTGTTACCATTGTAACCCATGTATGCTTCTAAAGATGACAAACTTGAGCTTCCCTTAAGGCTGGCATTCTACTCTGGTTGTTCAGTCTTCTTTACCCACTTCTGAAGGTGTCCCTATTTCTCAGAACTTGATATTTGAGCTTCCATATTTTCAAAAATTTCTTCCTTCCTAACTTCATGCCTTCTTCGAGTCATGTTATATGAAGTCCCCATCATGGAATTTCTTCTTGTGTTCCAGCAATCCCGGGACTTGTGACCAAATCCACTACAATTGTAGCATCTCATGATGTGACAGTGAGCAGTAATGTGTCCTACTTGATTACATCTCCAACATATTAAGGTGTTATGAAATCTTTCATTATATCTCCTTGCATACAATTTTGACTCCAAATCTTTGTGACCATATTCATTACATGAGTAGCAGTGACCATGAAAAACATTTTCATACCTTTGCTTTGGTGTCCATATTGAAGGTGTCTTGAATTTTCTTTGATATGTAAATATGGCTTCTTTATGTCCTCTATTGGCCCTCGATCAAGTTTGAGAAAATGTTGGTCATGTTTGACCATTTTTGGGACTTCGACAGGCTGGTCGAAGACAGAGCGCCAAGAGAAGTGGAGATCGTGGGATCTCGCCCATTTTGCAGATTTTTTGGGTTTTTAGGGTTTATGTAATGGGTATGGGATGTCAACCCATGGGTTTACCCATGTTTAGGCATTTTGTTAATGTATAAATAAGTAGCTAAGTGATGTAAGAAGTAGTTACTAGTTATTGATCGACTTAGTGCAAGAGGTCATTGGCTTAGTGCACGACTAGAGTATGTTAATACATGCAGAGCTAATTGAAAGGAATTGTAAGAGGATTTGTGCACAGACTATGTAAGGCTTTGTGTCATAACCTAATTCGGGGAAGGAGGATATGGCAAGGTGTGTGCAGATCTCTTGTCTAGTGTTGAGTGAGCTCTATGGCTCTGTGCCTATAAGAAGATTGAAGGAGACTAATAAATAAGAAGAAGAGTTGGTGGACGTAGCCCCACACTGGGGTGAACCATGTATATCCTATGTCAATGTGCTTTGTGCTATGTTGTTCATGTTATTAATGTATCTATTTTCTTATTGCATTGTTCTTGATGTATGATAGATATATCTATGAATTCTTAGTTCTTTATGATGTGAATGAATGTTAGATCTAAGCTTATGCTATATGATAGAGGTTGTAAGGGTTAGATCTTGTGCTAATTTGTAATTAGGGTTAATCTATGGTGTGAGTAAGAATCATAACTTAATGCATATTGTTGACTAATTCCTTTGTTAAGTGTTGTAATCACATATATGTGTCTCAGTTAGGTTGTAGATACCTGAGTCCTGCAACCCTCCCTGCCTCTATCTCAGGTGAGACTTCATATTCTTCGTAGGTGTTGCTGAAAGGGCCGATAGTTAGGGTTTTGTTGGTGCATTGTTGAAGCGTTGAACCCTGGGTCTTCCCCTATGCCAACAAATGGTTCTGTTTCTAGGACCTAAAACTATGATTGTTGGGAACTGAAGAAAAGAGAAATCTCTATGCATAGATCTGTTGTTGTAGTGCACAATATTCTACTTGGCTTGTGGAACTTTATGCTAAGAAAGGAACCAGATCTGAAGAAAAGAGATAATATCTTAAATCTTTGTGCTCTGATAAAGGTAATATAAGTGGAAAGTTTTTCTTCAAAAGTATGAATCTAGGTATGTTTGATAGATTTTGTCCTTGTCTAAAGGCTAGGGCACAACTAGAAGAAAGATTTGATCTGAATATATTTGATAGAGATAGTGAAAGATATATTATTCCTATGCATAGAAATAATTTTTGGAATAACAAGTGGATGTAGTAACCTAGAAATATTTTTTGCAGATTACAGGTCCATCACTATGATCAAAATTCCCAGTACAAGAAGGGTGGGGGATCATTTAAAAGGAAGAGAGAATTGACACTGTGTTATAACTATAGAATATCGGTACATCTTGCTAAGGAATGCCCTGATATAGGTCTTATTTGTCTTTGTTGTAAATATGTTGGTCATGAGGTTTTGAATTTCCCTAGAATAATTGCTAGAGTTGAAAAGATGAATATGAGAAAAGAAAACTATGAAGAAGGTCAAGAGACTAAGGATATGTTAGAGAACCAAAAAGAATTAGAGACTATCTTATTACAGATGAAAGAAACATTGAAGGGTCACAAGGACATCAGTTTACCAACGATATTAAAAGAGAAATAGTGCATATAAACAAGAATAGGAGACTTCGACATAGATTATGTATTGGATGAGGAAACACATGTGATTATTATGACAAAAAGAACTTGGTAAATATTGGGAAAGCCTGACATGATTCCTTCATTGGGAAGGATAGGATTGTTTAAAGGAATGATGATAACCCTATGTGGAAGAGTTAATAATGTACCTATGATTGCTCATGGAACATCGACCAAAGAAGAATTTGAAGTCATTAAGTTTGTTGAGAATAACACTCCTTTTTCCTTTTTTTCTAGGAAAGTCCTAGGTTGAGAAAGATCAGATCCGAAGGAAAGTAGAGGAAGAAAGTACAAAACAAAAAAAGAAAGAATTAAGGGACTTCATAGCTAGAAAAATAGAGCGACTAATACAAGAACAAGAAGACAATTCAAAGCAAAAAAAGGCAAGAGAGTTAGTTGTCGAAGTTAAAATAATGCATGGATGCTTGAAAAACATGTCCATGCAGGAAAGAAGTGCATCTACCTCTAAAATAGTAAGAGAAGAAGTGTTACCTTTGAACCCTTTGAAATACCCTCAGTCGTGAGAAGTTACTATGATAAGAGAAGTTAAGAATAAGAATGGAAAGAGGAATCCAAAGACTCATATTGAAGGAAAGAAGGCAAGAAAGCTTAGTAAGAAGAAAGAAAAGTTAGAAAAACTGCAGGAAATTCTAGAAAATACTTCCCAGAAGGTAGGATTGTAGAACTTGAACCTCGTCGGAATAGAAGAACAATGCAGAATGGAACTTTGTTGTGGAAAAGCTATGACCGTTGGAGGCATCCCAAATGTTAGAATGACACTCCAAAACAGTTAGAAATGCAGTTATTGCCGAAAATATCACCATTGGACCATTAAGACTGCACCATAATGGACGGATTCGTATTGATTAAGGCATTTTGACCCGTTGAAGGAATCTGTTACGATGTTGCTTATTTAATCTGTCGAATGTCGCACCAGGACCACTTTTTGAAAACTAAGATAACTGAGATAACAAAGAATTGATCACATACCATGTTGTCCTGTCTATACCTATCCATTCTTCTGATTGACTTGTCTATATGTTTTCCTAGAGTTATTTGATCACGAGTGTGCATGTCGGGTGAACGTAGCACAATAGAGAAGTCTATGGAGGAGATATTAATAGACCTTATGGATGAGAAAGTAATGTCTGTAGGAATACAGGAAACATCGATGGGTGGATTTCAAGCATCCCCCTCGACTGGACGTCTATCTATGTCCCGAACCGTGATTGAGAAAAGAAACAGGCACTACAACGATCTCAAGAATGTGAAGCAGATCCCATCAGCCTTGTCTGACTACATCTTGCCTTTGGATGGCACAATTAGTCATGAAAATGTCCTGCGTGATTTCAATTATATGCTCATCATTGCGTACCTCCCGAAGGGGATGTGTGCAATCGGACCTCAGTTGGGACTGATCCCAACTCTCAAGATAAGTGACTTTAACCTTGGAGATCGAAAGAACTATGCGATGCTCACACCACATAGGTACCAGATGAAGAAGACTAGGAAGAAGCCCAAGATAGTTCCCCATCCATGGATTAAGGAGATTGCGAGATTGACGATATTAAACGTGGTGAATATCCCCCACTTTGACCAACATCAAGAGGTTAATGTGTGCATTAAAGTCCTCGTTTCCTTCTTCAATGGAGGGTATCTATGGTTAGATAGGCACGTCACTATGGATACGATGTTGATCCACCTCATCACTGGATTGAGCATGCAAGGACCATAACCTCACCAGTTCTACCCAAGGCTACAAATCAATCCCTGGTGCAGCGAATAAAGTAGACCTATGGTGATGTGGAGAAGGGGAAGTGAGGCTACAAGGTAGCCTCCATCCAGGATGGTGTAGTTTTCCTCACTTGTTAGCTGATCATTGGAAAGCTCATCAGAAAGAATTGTCCTACACAGGTCACAGTGTTCGTAGTCAAACTTGTAGGGAAATGTGTCGAAGGGATGTAGATGAACTGGGCAAGATACCTCATCAAAGAGTTGGAGAAGGACTGTTATGAAGAACATGACCAAGGCTACGAGTTTCACTTCAGTTGGTTGCTGATTTTAATCACATTTATCACTTGGGAGATGCTGAAGGGAGCGTCATTCCAAGAATTTGAGCCATCATAACCATTGTCTAAGAGGTTCACAACCTTGTGGTATATGAACGATATGGCGAAGCAGTGGCAATCAAATGCAGTGTTCCACGCTTACTATCTACAGCTGAAGCACGCCATTGAATCATTTTCGTGGATGAACCCGAACACTTTGCATATGTACATTCCAATAGTGAAGTTCCATATTTACCAACACTTCATTTACATCACCGGGCATATGGATGAAATTAAGGAAGAGATTCAGTCCTACTATATATTTACTGACAAAGATATGGAGGAGATAACCAAGGAATGGAAAGCCAAATTCCTTGTACCAGTGGCAGATGCAAAACTCTCTAATCTTAATATCATTGGAAGTCCTTTGGTCACTCAATCTGAGTATGATGGATTGAGCAATGCAAAGAAAAACAAGAATAAGGACGAAGCCCAAGACATAGAAAGTGATGAGAAGGATAGCGCATCGGAGGAAACTGTGCTTGACTCACCCACAGGAGGAGGAGGAGACGAAGTAAACCAAGAGGAGGGAGGAGAATAAGACAAGAAATAAAAAGGTGAAGTGACACCACCAAAGGATCCCCTCACCACAGAAGAAGAATCATAGAAAAGGAAGGTTTCCCTGGAGAAACCTTCGTCAAGGAAGAAGGCTCATGCCAACAAGCCTCAGTTGTAGAACGTGCTCACAGTGGATGACATTGATCACATCATCACAGTTGTAGAGTATGCTTTAGAAGACATCTTGCAGAGACATGGAGCAAAGTAGGAGTCAATGCACGATAGAATAAAGAAAGAGCTCAGAGACATCCAACAAGATATCCACTCGAGTCGTGCAGTTCCTACTGCGCCATCCTCAACAGCAAATGTGGAATTGGGGGATGAGCCCACCCAATTGCAAAGGTTAGAAGATGCGACAGAGGCTTTCCTTCATCAATCCCAAGAGGAAAAGGAGAAGGCAACAAAGGCCTTAAAGAAAGAAAAGGAGGAGGTCCTAGAGAAACTTAGAGTTGCCTAGAAGGAGAAAAGTGAAATTCAGGTAGAGCTCGAGCAAAACAATATGAAGATATAGGAAGAAAAAGAGTAGTTTATTGTAGAGAAGACTGTGGTTAAGGAGGAAGTGGCTAGAGAACTCTACTCTGTATCGATCTTGGTACAGGAAGATTTAGATTCAACTAAGATGCAGGTAGGGTAAAATTGTTGAGGTTATTCAACAACTTCAAGCAAGAGTAGCAGAGCTAGAAATCCAAGAAGTACCTAGCACTCTGGAATAAGTATGGGATAAGAGGGTAGAAACTACTAGGAGCATGGTAGAAAGAATCAGGTTGTTGGCTTCAGAATGTAAGAAAACAAGTGGCCAAAGTGTGCATACCTATGAGCATCTCGCAGAAGATCCAGATCTGAGGATATTGGAAGCACAACTCTAGAAGGCGAAGCAACATGCATCGACAGTGCAAGCATAGATGAAACTCCTGACTGTAGTTGAGAAGATGAAGAGGTCACATGAGAAGTGTGCAGTTCAACAGTAGGTCACTACCATCCAGAGAAAATTTATGGAGGTGACACAAAGACTCCAGCCAGTGACAATTTATTTTAAAATGTAGAAACCTTGGTGAATATTGCTAATCCTTCATATGCCAACTATAAATGTTTGGTGATACTTTTGTAAAAATATTCAAATTTCTAAGGATTTTATATAGTTTTTATAAACTTTTGGAAATTTTTAAGGTAAAATAATTTTATCCTATAGAATTTGTGTGAATCATTTTTAAAATCGCGAATCTTGTTTTTGGAAAAACCATGGGAAATTATCCCATGAGGGAAATTTAGCCCCTAAAATCATCCATGAAGCCAACACACTTTTTGAAGAAATTGAGGGACAAGGCTCACAGTTGGAACAGGTGGTCGTGACAGTGGAATAATGCCTGGGAGGTCCTATCACCGAGAAAGTCATTCAGGAGTTCTTCGAAAAGGAGGCTCTAGCGAAGCAGCAAGTCGAGGCAGCTCGAGCTAAGCTTGATTCCTTCAAAGCAGAATTGCCCAGATCGGAGTGGCTCGGGATGAGTCACAGGTGAGTGTTAGGGGCCTATTGTTCCTCAACCAATTTTGAGAAAATGTTGGTCGTTTTTACCATTTTAGGGACTTCGATAGGCTGGTCGAATATGGAGCACTAGGAGAAGTGAAGATCACAAGATATCGCCCATTTTGCAGGATTTTTGGGGATTTTAGGGTTTATGTAACAGGTATGGGATGTCGACCCATGGGTTTACCCATGCTTAGGCCTTTTTGTAATGTATAAATAAGTAGTTACTAGTTATTGATCGACTTAGTTCAAGAGGTCATTGGCTTAGTGCACAACTAGAGTATGTTAAGACTTGCAGAGATAAGTGCAAGTGATTGTAAGAGGCTTTTTGCAGAGACTATGTAAGGCTTTGTGTCGTAACCTAATTCGGGGAAGGAGGATTTGGTGAGGTGCACGTAGATATCCTGTCCAATGCGGAGTGATCTCTATAGCTTTGTGCTTGTAAGCAGATTGAAGGAGACTAATAAAGAATAAGAACAGTTGGTGGGCATAGCCCCCCCCACACTGGGGTGAACAATGTATATCCTTTGTTGATGTGCTTTGTGATATGTTGTTCATGTTATTTATGTATCTATTTTATCAGTGCAGTGTTATGGATGTATGATAGATAGATCTATGAAATCTTAGTTCTTTAAGATGTGAATGAATGTTAGATTTGAGCTTATGTTATATGCTAGCACTTGTAAGGGTTAGATCTTGTGTTGATCTATAATTAGGGTTAATCTACAGTGTGAGTAAGAATCATAACTTAATGCATATTGTTGGCTAAGTGATTTTTTAAGTTTTGTAATCATAGATGTGTTTCCCAGCTAGGTTGTAGACACTTGAGTCCTGCAACCCCCCTGCCTCTACCTCGGGTGAGACTTCATCTTCTTCGCAAGTGTTTCTAAAGGGATGGTAGTTAGGATTTTTTTGGTGCGATGTTGAAGTGTTGAACCCTGGGTCTACCCCTGTGCCAACATCCTCCTTGCTTTGTCCTTTCCTTCCCTTGTGTAGATGGATGACTTGCAACATTATTTCCATCCTTTGAGAGTGAGGGACTTACCTCATGCTTCTTTGAGGTTCTTGATTCAACATGTGTAGCTTCTTTCTTGTATCCAAGACTTGATTTATCATTTGGTGATCTTTGAATATCCAATATCTCATTCAAGATTATTGATCTATTCAATAATTTATTTGACTTCTCGACTTTCTTTCTAAGATAAACAACTTCATATTCGAACTTATGACATGACTCTTCCTTTTCAATTACTTGATTCTTTAATAGTTCCTCTAGTATTTTGGATTCTTCAATTTGGTTCTTGGGATGGATATTAACTTCAATACTTTTGCTAATCTCATCATCTACATTCTTAGTTTCTTCTATTTCATTCTTTGGTCTTTTGATATCTTCTTCATTTTCTTCTAATAGTCTTTTTACTTTCTTCTTATTCCTTGAGCATTTCCTTTAACTTCAAGATATGCCATTGATTCTTTCTAAGAAAAATTTTAGTGTTATCAGAAAGATAACTATATTCTATGTAGAAATGGTCATATTTGTATTCAAATGGACCCCATTCAACTTTCCTTTTAATCTCTGATAGTTCTTCTTCTACCTTTTCCATGGGATAACCATTATTTAACTCTACACATACTATCTCTAGGTTTTATTATTCACTTGTAGAGAAATATTCAACATCATCACATTTTGAAATATTGCAATTGGGGTTTTTTGGAGATTGTTTACCTTCATTGATCTTGATGGAATTGTCTTCAAGGTATTCCTTTTTGCCAACATCATCACATTTAGAATCATTGCAAATTAAGGATTTTGGAGATTCTTTACCTTCATTGTTCTTGATGGAGTTGTCTTCAATATCTTCCTCCTTGATTTGGTATGTCTCCTCTAGCTTTAGCCATAGATCCTTAGTGGTAGTGCATTTTCCCATTCTCTCTTTGATAGAACTTGAGAGTCCACTAAGAATGGTCTTGACATCCAATGCATCATTCTTATTTTCTTGCCTTTGAGCTGCAAATTTTGACTTTTTCTTCAAAGGAAATGATCCACCAATAGCTGCCTTCCAAATACTCGTTCCTATTTCCTTCAAGTGTACGTTCATTTCTATTCTCCATGTAGAATAATTTTCCTCATCAAGGATTGGAGCTTCATCATCCATTTGTGTGTCCATGGATCTCATCCAAGATTGTTAAGGCTTATAGTGAAGGCCCTCTCTGATACAAATTGTTGAACACACCGACCACACTTAGAGGGGGGGTGAATGAGTGTGGGTATCATTTTCAAACTTCCCTTTTACAAAAATACTTAGTTAGCGATCACCATTTATTCATCACTTATTACATTCATTTATAACCATTCAAATGTGAATATATATCAACAAGATATAACAACAATGCATATCATCAAAAAGTCATCACCACAAGGAACACAAAGAACAAAATATGTATGTACAATTTTCTTTTTATTACAGACTACAATCCTTGGGTTATCAGAAAAAACTGAATATAGTTAGAACTCCAAAAGAGAACCATCTCTATAATGCAAGACTCATATTACACAACTCAGCATCAATTGAGAACATGAATCAATCCTCAACAGATACCAATCTGTAAACAGGTATGCAACCTGTCAGTAGTGCAGCATGTGTAAGTATGTGCCCTACCAGTAGTACATATCACGTATGTATGAAGCATGCTTGTACTACAGCCTACATGTGCCTTCTGAGCAACTAGGGTTTTCTCTCCAAGGAAAAAATCATATCCTCTACATCCTTCTATAACATTCACTTATGTATGTCACTATCCAATATCAACCATCACCAACCACAACACATCCATACTCTCCAACAAATTAATCATGCTCCTCAACCATACAATATGAATGCTACTGTCATAGTGGGAAAACCCCCTACGGACTACACTAGGGTTCTAAAGTGCAGGCATAGCTAACCATCTAAAGTATCCTACATTTAACAACTATCTCGACAACACCCCACATTCATGCATAAAGTACAATGTATAGGGATCTGGTAGTCTTACCTTAAGATCCATGTCCAGTGTCGATCCCTATGTGTTTGGTCGCTTCTTGACTGCAAATATCCTCCCAAGGTTGACCTGCATTCACCAAAAGACAAACAAGAAACTACAAATATGCATTCTATATATGAACTAATGGGTTAGATGTCATAACAAAAATGTAAATCAAACATGAAGATTGAACACATCATATGGTGGGACGAAGAAAGTACTTATTTATATTAATCTCACAGAGTTATTTACAAAATGAGATCGGCAACTGCTCCTCGAACCGGGTCCTAGGATCCTCTTCACCAAGCTCCAATTGCTTCCACGTATCCTTCTTCTCTCACACTTCTCTCTAGATAATGGGCATAGTCTTATGGATGAGGAAAAAGGCAAGAATAGGGAATTCTGTCTCAAAATTCACAATGTGGCTGCAAATTATTGGGGTAAGGGGGGAAAGCGAAATGGGTAGATTTTCATAGTTTCTATGTTTCTCCTTGGAATGAGACCCCAAAACCTCTTTTTATATGAAAAAAAGATGGTTATTCGGTTGGGTGACGAGCTATAGGTGGTTAATTGGTTGGGAAACTACCCAATAGCCCACAATCTCAATGAATCCCTTGCAACTTTTTATTTTTTGCAACTTTTGTGGGTATACGTGGGTTGTAATGGTGTATCTAGCGTACGTATGTAGGCAGTAGTGGTGCAAGTAGCATACATACATGGGAATTATAGGTGCAGGGCATATACATCTTCAAAAAATATGTTTTTAAGAAGAGTTGTTATGTATTGGCTTGAAAA